>JAEMWC010000053.1:1640000-1660000 GCA_016490735.1 Pachyseris speciosa | reverse complement strand
ATGTGATTGGTTGATTTAAAATACTACTTTGAATGTGATTGGCTTATTGAACTGTCCGATAACAAACTGTCCAATAACAAGGCACGTGAATTAGTGGAAAATAGGAGTTTTTTAAACCAATCGCAATCGAGGAAATTGTAATTTTTATGATTATAACTGTTATTACATGTACCTAGTTTTATGTGAGAAGAATGTCAAAGTTATTTTGTCACTGTCACGCCCACCTCCCTACCCCTCTTGGAAGTGTCAGTCAAAGTTAAAAGTTAATTGAATCACCAAGAATCTTAGTCAGTGGTAGATGTTATTTTCAATGGAAAGATCTCAATAATGAACCACCCAATTACCCATCCAGTGACAAAAATGGACATAGCCTTCAGGACCTTAAGTTTTAATACTTTGTTATTGTTTCAACAATTTTAGTCCTGTTTCTGTTATGGGGCTCACTTCATTACACATTACATCCCATTTTTCAGTTATTTGCTTGTTGTGTTGGTAACGTTTTGTTCATCTCTCACATGCAACATTTTCATATTATGTTTCATTTTCTCTTCAGAAAATGATCAAGAACTCGATTTCAATGAAGGTGACATTATCCAGGTGGAAGAGCAAATTGATGAGAACTGGCTCAGTGGAACCCTTAATGGCAAAACAGGAATGTTTCCTACTAATTATGTGGAGAAAATGTGAATGAATATTAATCAAAGTACTGAACTACGATGTAATAGGTTTTCAATGGAATTACTGTAAGATGTGAGATACTTGTACTGATGCAATTTTTTTGTCAATTTCAAATTAATTTTTGTAATTATTTGCTGCTGGTGAAGTTCTCACAGAAATGTTTGTAGAGAACTTGTATGTGACAACCATAGGATAAACAAAGTGTGGCCATCCCCTGATTTTGTAAAAATTAATCATGCTTTTTCTAATAACAGGTTCATAGTAATGCACATGTCATCGGTTTCCCTGTGGGGTTGATCCCCGGGTCAACCAGGGAGATATGTGGGGGAATACAAAGATGGGGAAAAAACAGCATTGTTTATGATCAAATATTAGTGGGTGGGGGAAATCATGAGTTTGTAAAGGATGTCTTAGGGATTTTCTGCTGAGAGACACCTCACCCTTTGGACTTTGTCATACAAGATTCCCCAACTCCCCAGGGAAATTCCTCAAGTTTGCTTGACTTATTTTACAATCCCGCCTGGTTAGCCTGGGGGTCGACCCCACAGGGAAGCCAATGACATATGCATAACACTCAATAACAAATTCATATTTAGTTTAGTGGTGTTTTAACTCTGTCTTATGCAAGCAGAAATTCAAAACGCCTGTGGGAACACTCACCTATGCCTTGTGTTTCTATTGAACTTTCTTGTTTTCCATACCCCCATGTTACTCTACAGACCCCTGTTTTCTATATAATTATTATTTGCTAATATTAGTATTACTGTTATTAATGTGCAACCTTGATTTTCGTTTCATCAAGTCGTTTAATGTTTTTTTTTTAATGATGCTGCTACAGAGAATCAATCTCCATAAAGTAGGACAGTGTACAAGTTTGTACAATGACTTCTGTCTAACAATTACCGGTATACAGAAGCCATTTTTATTCAACATTGAATGGATATTTCTGTCACTTGGTGCCAAGTATAACTCAGGTGTACATGTTCTGTTGGTGTAGTGAGGTGTCACGGTTATATTTCAAGGACTGACATTGTCTGACGTATGGCAGCATCTTTTGGAGATCTTTTTTTCTCATTCAACAAAAGATCTCTAAAATACACTGTGCCTCAGGGGTCTTCTGCATACATTTTTCCTCAGAAACAAACTACAATGAAGTGAAATACAGGTCCATGTTTGTCTGTGAAATTGAAGGCTACTGCAGGTGAAAAATTTCAACTGATTGTAAGCAATTTAGAATTTCAAGACCAAATCTTCACATACAATAGTTTTGCTTCAGGCCTTCATTTTGATATCTTAGGGGTTTTTTGTGCAGCAATTGATCGCCTTATTATTCCACCATTTACAAGAGAAAATACATCCAAAATTCAAGTTCATCTGATACAAGGCATGAAGTGGAGCATTAATTTTCTCTTATCATGTCCAACAACAAATTATGACATAATTAATAACACAAAAAAGAATATTGTTTTGTTAAATTTTAACTTATCCAAGAAACAGCTGAAGGTTTAAGATAATTGTCTTATCCAATAAACAACTTTAAGATATTAAGAAATAACAATTTTATACCATTTACTTTATCAGTATTTGTAAGCCTACATGGTAACTTGCTTAAATTTCTTTGTTGTTGTTGTTGTATTTAAAATGGTCAAAGGACTACAGATATTTTAGGCTTGGTGTAATATCTGTTAGTATTTTTTCAAGGATTGGCTCTTACGCTGGCATGGAGCACAATTACTGGAAAATCTTGTATTGATGACTTTTGAAATATTGGTGGTGAGGTTTTTATATTATATATAGTAATATTCAGATGTGTAAACTGTGAGTTTTAGGTCCGGCTTGTGTGTAATTTGCAAGACAGGTGTCATCTTGTTCATGTTCATAGTACATTTAGCAAATCAATCATTATGATAGATATAAAGTTGTTGATGGGTATCAGACATGGCGAGTTTGCTTGTTGAGTTATATTTGCTTACTACTACTCACAACCTGTACAATGGGAGAGGGGATGGTGGGTCTCAGGGAGAAGGGAAGACTATAGGAACAGTGGAGACAGAAAACCTGCACAGTGTAGGCAACAGCTAAAACTGAAATCTATATTCAATTTGTTAAATAATGTTTATACTCATAGTTTAGTAGACCAACAGTTTTTAAGTAATTTAGCTATTACCATCAATTATGAGGGACATTAAGAGTTACCATAAAAGCTCCATTAAGCCCCAGAGGGGCTTATTTAATTTCAGGCCTCATTGACGGGGGGCTTATTAGAGAGGGGGGCTTATTTGAAATCTCAAACACGACATTTTCGTCTTATAATAGTTTTTGTACCAAACTCAAACAACTGCAGTGAAACTTGATTATTTAATAAAGAGCAGCAAACAGTATGTGTTTGAGTGCACGCATATTTGGCTTAAAGTAAACCAACTGGGCTGTGTGAAGTGACTTTCGTAAGAGGGAATAGGAGGGGCTCATTACAAAATCTTGTGTTCCAAAGGGGGGGGGGCTATTAGAGAGGGGGGCTTATTACAAGAAATGACCTCCAAACGGGGGCTTATTGGAGAGGGGGGGCTTAATGGAGCTTTTACGGTACGTTAAGAAGTCAAATTCTCTTCAACTGAGGAAGGGGGAACAGATCAATGAAGGGATGGAATCTGGTGTTAAGGGGGCAAACACAAAGATGTTCAGTCCCAATGTCGCCTACCTCACATATAATCTGTGCAAATAAAACAAGCTTTCTGTATCAACTGGAGAAACACTTTGTCCAGTAGTTAAGGTGGCTCAAAATGGTTTCGTTATTTTTAAGCACCAACTCTTTGATGGATCGATACTCCCACAATTTTTTATTTGTTTTCTTAAACATGGTATCAAAAAATTTCCCAATTATTTCTCAACAATTTGCAATCAATTTTTTAACATATACGGTTACCATAGCAACAGTACAGCCTCTTAGAAACACTCCTTTTAGCTCATCTGCAACTCCTGGTGGGCACTTTTGGCAAGTGTTGTGGTAGTGTTATGGCTTTTGCAAGAAACTTGACGTTTCATTTCAAAAACAGAGACGAGAAAACCACTGTTTTCAAGAAAATGAATACAGTCAAATCTCCAGTTGTGACCACCTCTCGTAAGCGATCATGTCCCCTCAGCGACCAGTTTTCCAAAATACCAAAAGTTTCCAAGTCAAATCACTATATTTGGAACCTCTTGTAAGCGACCACCTCTCGACCTAAAAGTTTGAAAATTCTTTTGTTTTTAACCTCCCACGTAAGCAACCACTTGATGGATGATAGAGCAGAAATTGGATAATAAATTATGGTGTTGTAACATTCACATTTCTCAATGAGAAGTACCAGATTTTTTCCGTGAATTGACTTTTCACATGAATAAAACATTCAAGAATTTAAAGGAAAAAATGCACATACACTGTACTCTATCAGTCTCAAAAATACACAAGGTAAGTGACATGGCCTCTAAGAAAGTCAAGTGTGTTGAGCTGTCACACTGGGTCTAGTGATTAAAACACCAGCATATGTGTAAAATACAGTAATCATTATAAACAGCTCAAGACAACGCCTTAGCTTTAGTAGACGTTCCTTGTTCATTTGTTAATGTACAGTGTCTAAAACTACAACCAAAGGGACACACACAGTCTCTCCAGACTTTTCACTTGAACACCTCACGCAATCGTACAATCAACCAACACAAAAAGGGGCGGACTCTTCTGAGGTCTAGGTCTAGGTCTAGTGCTTAACATGTAAATCGCCAGGAATATAAAAGGGCCGTCAAATTAAAAGCTAGCAAATCCAATCCTTATTACCAGTAGTTCATGTTCAGTTCCCCCTAACATACCGTAGTTTATCAGAAGCAAACCATGATATTCTGAATAAATACTTCAGAAAGCTTCAATATTTTTGTGGCTACTAAAAGTTATTATATGGGTTTAGATGGGCACTGGCACATGGGGTAAGTCTCTCTAGTTACCATGTGCTAATTAGGTCTAACCTCTCATAAGCGACCACCAAGGCTTGACATTTTGGGTGGTCGCTTATGGGAGGTTTCACTGTATGCTCATTAATTGAATTTTTTCCTTGAAATCAAGTAGTAAAATAATAAAGAACTACCATCCTTAGGTTTGTCACATGACGTCTAGCCTCATATTATGGACAAAAGTGTTGACACATTTGAGCAAAAGAAAATAATGCTTTCTATCAGCATCTTTCTATTGAAAAAAAAATCTTTTTGTCGATAGCCAAGTCCCCCTCTCCCCCTTTCAATGTTGAAATATGCTCCGTGGACACTGTCACATGGTTACAACATTTAAAAGGGGGAAGGGGGTCAAAATGTGAGAATTGGAGATTGGAAAACTTGTGCATTTATCAGAAAACGTTTTTCTGCTGGGAGAGTCTCAACTACTTTTGTCCATGATTGCTGTTTGCCAAAGGAGAGCTAATTGAGAGATGAAGATGTGGCTGAATTGGTGTCCACCAAAATCGGAAAGCGGTGAAGGTACATTCAATGCCATGTGACAAACAATTTGAACTACCAGTTTCAAAAACTAAATGCAGTGCATTTAATTTATGTGTTCTGAGAGAAACAAGTCCTACAATTTTCTCACAACTTTATTTACAACATTGGTGAAAAAAGTTACACATGACTGCTTTCTTTTGACTGATCACAGGATTTTCTGGCCAAGACAGCATTAAAGATTAATTATACCTTTTGTTTTGGTTTACAAAGCAATCCCCATTAACGTCTTATAACATGGTTACAAGGTCTAGACTTATTTAGTTGACACTCTGGTTTTCTTGTTCCAAGCAAAGTTCGCCCCGTAAGATTTTACCTTGGGCTTCACTTCATGCTTGTCATCTATCTCGTAATTCCACCCTAAACATTTGTCAAAAAATACAAAATTGTTAAGAGTTACCAGAAATCAGATTTTACGAAAGCAGAGGGATGCTATGCTCTTGTCTTTTCAAAAACCTTATTCCCTCAGAGAGAACAATGATAATTAATTTTATTGTAACTTGCATTTATAACAAGCCAATGAATATGCCTTTCCAAACAAACCCACGGCCATTATCTCACTAGATAGATAGATACCTATGAGAGAACCCAAAGTAACATTCTTCCAGAAATAAGGAATTTTTTTGGTTTGTGTGTTTGTTTGATTTTATTATTTAAACATATTTACATCATGTTTGCCCCAAGAGTTAGATGAACTCACCAGGGGCACCTCAGGAATTTGTTATCCGCAACATCAAAAAGTTTTAAATGCCCTACAATTAGATAAAAAGTAAGATAATAAATATTGTATGTAATTACCTTGTTTCTCTGCATAGTTAATAGCAGCCTCTTTTGAACTGAAGTTGAGAATCAAATTGGACACTGGGTCTGCACTGGAAGCAACAAATAACAAAAGTGGTGAAGAGACAACAGTAATTTCATTTTTAATTCTAAATATCAATGTATGTTAACAAAATATGGGATTATAAACTGCATGCTCCAATTCGCCATTCAAAATCCCATATTCACCAATCAGAATTGCCCTGTGCACAGGTTTGTGCCACCTTGTCAGATCTTATCAGGTGACTAGGTAAAGGATAGCTATCATCCGCCAACTTGGTATGTATGGGCAAACAAACACATCTCACATAACTAGTTCAAGGCAAAGTGGTAAATATTGAGCTGAACATTAGAAGACAAATCTTCATAAAGCCCTGGCTAAACAGGAAATGTTTGGTGACCAAACATCATTAAACATTGTTTGGCATCCACACATTGTACCGTTTGGTCACCTTGTTTGGTTTTCTTTGGTCGTGTTTGATTGTCTTTGGTCGTGTTTGATAACCGTTTGGCCAGAGCTTCAAACATCAACATGTTTGGCCACCAAACAATGTTTGATGATGTTTGGTCACCAAACATTTCCCGTTTGGCCAGGGCTTAACTCAGCCCACCCATGTTAAGTAACCGATAGAAAAAATAAGAGCGATAACCAAGTTTTCTCCATGCTATTTCAAGCACTTCCAAGCTCCTAAGAACTTTTGTCTTGATTAAAATAAATTTATAGAAAGACAGACAAATTTTTTCTGTTTCCTTCACATTTCATTCCAAGAAAAATTTACTGCAATTACTTACTTTGATGCCCATCCCATTAATGGATTTTCCCATCTCTCCATGGTGTCAAATTCTATACACCAGTTCCTTGTGTTAAAAGTGCCAGACTGCATAGCATTTCTTGCTGGAACAAAGATTCTTACTTTGCGTTCCTTAACAAGCCAGTCTGGAACACCAGTTGTAGGGTAAATTACCTCCTACAAAGGTCGAGAAAAGCAGAAATTAAGCTCAACTTAAGTGGAAACACTAACTAGCATGCTATATAATTTTAGTATAAATCTACTAGCGTTCTACCAGGAATGCTGTTCTCTGATTGGCTATGCTACTCGCTATCTATTCTGTGATAGATAGTGAGTAGTGGTTGTGAACAAAATGGTGGCCGCTTCTTCGCGTTTCGAAGTTCTGCGAGGAGGATTTAGACAATTTATCACATGAAGAATGATCCTCGCAGTTTTGAATGCAATTTATGCAATTGTGAAGAGAAGCCTGAAAAAATTCAGGACTTCAACGGGGTTTGAACCGTGACCTCACAATTACCGGTGCGATGCTCTAACCAACTGAGCTATGAAACCACTGACGTTGGGAGCAGGTCAATTGCGGGTTCATATGTTCCCATGAAAGAAATGACTGTGAGTGATATATGAAATAAATCATACATGAACTGCGGAAATGAAATCACATGAAGAATGATCCTTGCAGTTGTGAACGCAATTTATGCAATTGCGAAAAGAAGCCTGAAAAAATTCAGGACTTCAACGGGGTTTGAACCCGTGACCTCGCGATTACCGGTGCGATGCTCTAACCAACTGAGCTATGAAGCCACTGACGTTGGGAGCAGGTCAATTGTGGGTTCATATGTTCCCGTGAAAGAAATGAGTGTGAATGATATATGAAATAAATTATACATGAACTGCGGAAATGAAATCACATGAAGAATGATCCTCGCAGTTGTGAACGCAATTTATGCAATTGCGAAAAGAAGCCTGTGCAAAGAAGGCTTCTTTTCGCAATTGCATAAACTGCGTTCACAACTGCGAGGATCATTCTTCATGTGATTTCATTTCCACAGTTCATGTATGATTTATTTCCTATATCATTCACACTTAGACAATTTACTTGTTTAGTTTTGAACGACTAGTAGATTTAGACTAAAACCGCGCCCGGTTAGCTCAGTGGTAGAGCACTGGACTACTATGCGGGAGGTCGCGGGTTCAAACCCTGGCCGGACCAACAGTCAGGGTCTTTAAATAATTCAGGAGAAAGTGCTGCCTTTGTAATTACATCTGCAAACGGTTAGACTTTCTAGTCTTCTCGGAGGACGATAAACCGTAGGTCCCGTCTCACAACACTTGTTCCTAATAATCTGTGGGACGTTAAAGAACCCACACACTGTTTGGAGACAGTAGGGGACGTAGTTCCCGGTGTGGTGGTCTACCTTTCATCTCTCTTGACATTCATGTGTGGGTTGGGTGGGTGGGTGAGATCAAAAATGGACTGATAGCGGCTGCCAGAGGCGCCTTTACAGGCTGACGTCCGATCTCACCCTAGAGAAGAATAAATTATTGTAAACCGCCATGAAACTACGTGATATGTGCGGTATATAAATCCATTACCATTACCATTAAAACAATTAGATTATGAGCTCTCGATTTCTATTGCGTGATAGCTGATTCAGGCTGCGCCCTCATCAGCTATCACGCGATAGAAATCTCGAGCTCATAATCTAATTGTTAAATATAAAGGCACCTTGGCAAACTATATACTAGTGAGTGTTGTCAAATACGAGTGAGAGCTTATTTAGGTAACACCATTGAATAATAATAGTGTCCATTGTAATATACCTCGTTCTACTCATTGTACGAAAGCCTCAGACACAGGTAAATGAAGTAGATAGTTCTATAGTTGATCGCTATATTAAGCTTACTTTAATATACTTAATATATAAGCTTACGAATAAGTCAAGATTAATTTTCAGTGTTTTGATACAATTCTTCACCTTTCCGTCGTCTTCAAGAACTTCTAATTCTTTGTCCTCTTTTCCTACAACGGAAGGCGTTGATTCTGTTGAATAAAACTGACCAAGTCTCGCTACCGGGCGAACAAGATGACAGAGGTTCGCCCGATGAACCAGTTTCACCATGAAAGCCGCCATCTTGAATTCGACAAAGATGCGGGGGACTGGAGACAGACAAAAAGTTAAGATGGCACAGCGGTTTACAGCGGTTGCCTTGGAAACTAGGGAGGTTTTTCTCGCCTTTTGTTGCTTCGTTGCTTGTATTCTCTTACCACTTGTCTCTAATTTAGCAACGGCGAACCATGCAAATACACTTACTTCTTGTCAAACTGCCATCAGGCTCAGGCACAGTGAAGAAGCATCCTGACACAATTGCGAAAAGAAGCCTGAAAAAAAATTCAGGACTTCAACGGGGTTGACCTGGCAACGTCACTGGCTTCATAGACAGATAGATAGCCTTTATTTTAAAACGATGAGTACGAAAGCTACATAGCTCAGTTGGTTAGAGCATCGCACCGGTAAATCGCGAGGTCACGGGCTCAAACCCTGTTGAAGTCCTGAATTTTTTTTCAGGCTTCTTTTCGCAATTGCATAAATTGCGTTCACAACTGCGAGGATCATTCTGCATTTGATTTCATTTCCGCAGTTCATATATGATTTATTTTATATTCATCATTCACAAAACAAAAACTACACGATAGCGAAGTGATGGCCCATTGAGCTTACCTTTCAGCCTGCCCATCTCAAACCCAAAAGTTTCAATCAGTTAATAGAGATCAGATCCAAAAAAGTGCAGCCCGCTGAGTACTACAGCACTATCCAAGATAACTATAACTAAATCAAGAGAACAAAAACCACACGTTTCCGTCTAATGAGATTTAGCCCGGCATAAAAAGTTACTAGACAAGTAAACGTGGGTATGTTTCCGTTTATTTATAAAAAATAACTGACGGACTATTTACATTTCCTTGAATCTAATAAAGCACTTCTGAATTAGGTAATGCACTTCTGACAATTATTATTATCACTTGATCATGCTTGATTCTGTTACAAAGGCTTAACCAACAAGGATCTTCGTGGAGCCCATACCTAGGGTCTCCGTCCTCGATTATGGCTCCTCGATCAGAACATATTATGCGCTAGCGAGATCGAGTGTGAAATGCGCGCGTGGGTTTCTTCTCTCTGGAACTCCATCGAATGAGAAAAAAACTGTTAAAAGTAAAACAGTTTTTTCACTTTGTCAATCTTGAATCTTCGAACTTCAAGATCTTGTTAAAATCTTCTGAACTGAAACTAGTCGAGACCGACCTCGTTTTGTTTTGTTTTGTTTGTTTGTCTGTTCATTTTACCTTTTGCTTACCCTGCAGAATTCATCCACTGAGGGCACCGTGGTAACTGTTTCGTTCTAAAAAGCAGCTATATTCCTAAAGGCCTGGACTTCACTAATGTGAAAGCTGTGTATTCCAGTAGACTTAACGACGTAGATGGCACGGAGTTGGGGTGTACACCAGTCTCCTTGAGGTCTGCTACTCCCGCGAGATGTTTTACTAATCCTTGACCGTATGTTTGCTGTAACAGGCATTTCTCAAACGTGATGATTTCATATGCTTACGATAACACAAATAAATGCCGTGTTCATAATCCTACCGACACCACCCCAACCTACAATACGTTTGGGGGCCTAGAGGAGATGATAAATTCGAACGGCTAACATGTGCATGCGTCCATGAGTCTAAGCAGTGAAACGGCAAGAATTTTACAAGAATTGTCACAATTGTATTTAATAAAAAAATTCCGATAAAATGTTTCTTAACATGATAAAAAAGCTATAAAGTTAAAACGCCAAATCGACGACGTTTCGACGTTAACGTAACGTCATTATCAAGTCAAAAAAATGATAAAATTTAAAGCTTATAAATACTTAAAGAACAATAGGTGATTAAGAAATGTTTCCAAAAATAATAACTTAAAACTAAACAAAAAGTTTAGCATGTATAGAGTCCGTTTGCACATTTAAATTAGGTTTGAACAGAACAGAACAGAACAGAATACTTTATTTATCCACGGTTGTCTTGTCAGGCATATCTATAATTAATTAAAATTTTAAATTTAAAATTACAACTAATTATATATTACTACTTTTTATTTATTTACTAATATAAAAATATAAAATATAAAACCCTGCTTTCCACGAGAGCCGTGCATTTCTAAACTGAAAACTGTAGCTAATTGTAGTAAAATGACCCGACTACCGCAGCCCGGCTTTGAAACTTTCTAGTGTTTCTGCTTGCCGTAACCCGACTGGCAGACTATTCCAAAGCACCGCACCAGTATAGCTAAAGCTATTTTTCAAGTTGAGTTTCTTGATGAAAGGCAAACAGACTAAACAATCAAAGTTGCTTTGGCACTTCTTAAGAATCTTGAATAGGTTGTCATTTGAAAGATCGCTGCCACCGTGCGCTTCAGTGAGATGTTTGCCAATTGCCGAATATTTGTGTTCAGCAAAGCGTTGGAAAAGGTGTCCGTCGGGTTGTGGATAAACCGACATCATCTGCATCGCATAGATCACATGAGAACTGATAAACAACGCATTTGCTGATTAACAATAGACGGCTTGGCTTCCTTAGCCCTAAGATCTTGCTCTAATTTTCTACTCACAAAAACTGTTTGCACAGTAAGGCCAATCTTGTGACTGAGATCGCGCAAATGCCTCCAAACAGCACTGTTAGCAGAAACTTGATCTTTAAAAGAAGACTAATTCTGCTGGTATCTCTTTCCCCTACGTTCGCTGAAGGACTTGAAGGGTCTCGAAGAGAGAAGTTGGAAATGACAGATTCAGTAAGGCCCTCAGGATAATTCTTTGATTGCACCTGAAGTCACGGCGGCCATGTTGGTGGAAAGAACAATAGCGAAAAAGAATCTATTATTATGCAAACCTTGAGCTACATTTTTCTATTGTTTTGGCACCAACATGGCCGTCTTATCAAGTGAGTGCAATCAAAGAATCGAGACGACTAAAACTAGAGCGTAATTTGTCACATTCTGCATTAAAAGCTTCTGTTGTAGAAGACAACGCATAGGCGCGATGTGACATTGTCTTTAACAAAGAGTCTTTGTAACTTTTATCAGTATCAGGACTCTTAAAATACAAGAGTAAACCAGTGTTTGTTGCTGTTCTGTAGACTTGAGTCTCAAGTTTCGTTCCATTCTTTATAATCTCAACGCCGATTGAAGGGATCCTACAATCACCTATTGTTCTTTTAGCATTTATACGCCTTAAATTTTATCATTTGTCAGTGACTTGATAATGACGTTATGTTAACGTCTTTGATTTAGCTTTTTAACTACGAACGTTTTAGCTTTGATCATGTTAAAAAGCATTTTATCGCAATTTTTTGTAGTTAACTGTTTTTCCAAGTCACTTCTTCTCCGTATTTGTAAAGTAATCTTTTTCGAACATTTCAGTGCAAATTTGGAAGGATTCTAGACATTTTTATTTTACAATGATTATGTCAATCGAGCCTGTTCAGTGTTTTGTAATGCGTCCTTTAAAATACAAACGGCTTTAGAACAGTTTTTATCCTACAAAATACTACACTTTTATTATATGACTGGCTCTTTCAGCGGTCAAAATGAATCAATTCTCCTGCTGTGAATGGCTACCCGCGAGGTCAAGATGGAGCGATCTTGACCGCTAGGAATAGCCCGTTCATCCCGCGTTTTACTGCCTTTCAATAGCATCCTTTGAGTCATATAATAAATCCTTTATTGACCAAATTTGTTCGTTCAAGATGACTAGATATTGGCCTAGATCTTTATTTGCAAATATCCCACCATCTTCAACTCACGTCTGGCCAATAACCCATATAAATTTCAGTTTCGTCACCAGAGCTTGAGTTTGTCTTGTACCCAGGTTCCTCCGTTCCTCCGTTACTAATGTCTCTTGAGCTTTTGCTGGTACTCAATGAAAAAGTTTCACACCCAGATCTGATCGCCACCATCCTTCAAAACTGGCCGAGACGTGCTTGATAATCCCGGGAGCATGATCACAAGTGAAATCATTTATCTTATGGAGGCTTTATTTTGTTGATTCCGTAGGCTTTTTTTTTCTCGAAGTTTCTTTTCTTAGTAGCCCTCAAAATATTGTCTTTAGATGTTTTTTTTCTCTCCACATCAACGACGCTGAGTAAAAAGGAGCTGAGCAATAACTGTTGTTGATAATAAAATCCAGCTCACGGTCACAGTTGCTCCGGAATTCCTGTCTTTTTCGTCCAAAGTGAACGTAGTTTCCACATCAGAGTCCAAGACGGGCGCCAAAGCCACTAATGCAGCGGTAATGTTGTGCCGAGCATGCGTCCTGCAAGTCATTAGGCCGACAACAAGCCACAGGACAACCAACAATGTGTTTGTTTTCATTACGACTTCACCTTTGGTAGCTGAAAACAAACCATAAAACACAAACATTCAACTTGTTCCAGTACAGTGACACAATTGTGATGGTGGAATTTAAACCCCTCCGGTTTACCAGTGTTGTTTCGATTATTTCTATCTATACATCGGATAGGTCAGGGACATCCAGCAAAAGCATCTAGCAAAAATTGTAATGTTCTCTACGTTCCTAGACTATTTTAAGGCTCCGAAAACGTAAAGCTTGTGGGATGTGGCTGGAGTGACAAGGATACTTCACAAATTAATGTGATCAAGTAAGCTGAAGCCACTCAAAAGGCACTAAGGCCACAATTAAGGCTCCCCTCGTCTTTATGTTTTTTTGAGGTGGGGGAGAGGGGTGGTTACTAAGTCTGACCTGCTTGAGTTCTTCTGCTGAATATCTAGGCTTCTGCTGAATATCTAGGCAGCAGAACATGTGTTGGACAAAATCATGTTCTTCGAATTGTTGAGCTGTCTCTGGCATTCCCAAATTGTTACTAGGATTTATTCGGCAATTAAAACGACATTTTTCCATCAGAAATCCAGGAAATTAGTTTTTCCATGTTATAAAGTTCAAAGTCGAACAACGACAATCCTGGTTTCTAATCCCATTAGAACTGAAATTCGAATTTCTGAGTAGGTTGGCCTTGCGAAGAGATCTTCAACGGACCGAAACGACTCGTTGCCAAACTAGGATTTCTCGACAAAGTTCTTTTCATGTAAAGCTCACCCAATCGGCCATGAATCATCGTTTGGTGTACCAAGCAACGAAAGAATTGTATGGATACGTAGAAACTCTGGCGCTTGTTAGCTGGTACCAGTTAGCAGGTTTAATAATCAGTAGTTCACAAATTGGATCGACTTCTTCTGGCTACTTGAACGTTAAATAACCAACGGAACATAACATGAATCCATGAGCGGTCTTTATCGAACATTTGTTGGTATTCAGTGTTGTTGGTAAACTGTTATCATTTTTTCGGTTTCGGGTAGCTGGAGCTTATCTCAAAATGTGTTTACTTAGGACTCTCAGAAGGAATCATGAGACTGTGACTGTAAACAATGCAATCACCAGCCACATTTGTTATATGAAAAACAGCACCGATTAAGAAAACTGATTTCAAAATATATTCATGCTATAAGGCGCCATTTCAGTGAAGTTTCCACTGGGTATTATTTCATGATCATGCGAAACTCTTTAAACTTGGACGTGATTTAGAATACCCATATTTTTCCTTGTGCGTTGTAAATTTTAATCGAAACGAAGTCCAAAAGGAAGTTACACAGTGTAATAAAGTTCACTGAAGGTTTGATTCCCGAGATAAGTAGCCTTCTTGTAAAAGCAAGTGTCTTTCTCCACTGGAGTTTGATCAGTAGAGGACTGGGTGTTATTCTATATTCAAGTTAGCCGAGATTCTCTTATGGCAGTGCAGCGCGATTTTTGCTTTGATAAGCGGATGCTATTAGATATTCAATTTTGATTCAAATATTGAAAAATTTCTCTCCGCGCGTCTGACTGCTGAACATTCAAGCAACACCCAACCTGCCCGAAGTTTTGCCCATAAATCCAAAATGATCTCAGCGACCAATTCACAAAGCAACTAACTCCAGAAATCAAAGATACAGCATAACCTACCTCTCTGCTTATTCTACTCGAGGAATAGTGTACGGTTATTTCCAATTCTATCTTCCTTATTATTATTTCGCTCCCAACAGAGCGTGCCTTCTCTGCGCTTGACACAATTTCTTACTCTTCAACTCAGATCAAGACCATAAGCATCTAATTCTTACACTTGAAAGCGCTCTTCTACATAAACAGGTGGACAGGCCCTTCAACCTCTTTGATTTTGCCATAAAGCTACAAGAGTCTCTATTCAGCCGGTAAATTGCCAAATTAACTGCCGCTTAGCAAACTCTAACGTCCTGTAAGAGTGCATTGAAGTGAATTATTATTTGACCCGATAACAACCAATCACAATTTTCTGTTCTCTGTCAGTATAGGGCGTTCCCTCGTGCGTGTTATGATGACCTAATCTCACTGGCCATGTTTCCCTTATGATGTAACGTGCATAGCTGATGTGCAGCCGTTCCTGGGACATGAGCTCACCTTGGATAATATCAAACGCAGCTCCTTACAAGTCTTGAAATATTCGCTATTTAAGTAATCGCTCCAGCCGTCAAGCTATAGCGGCAATCCAACATTTCTGTGGATATTGAAAGACGAATTGGATGAGATGCTTTTGTCAGTTTTTCCGGGGAAACTGTAAGCTTTCTTCTTTAGTTTAAGATTTATGCTTCACTTTTATGTCACCTCGATTCCTTTACCGCTAGCGTTGCTAACCGGAGAGGGAATAGCTAATTTGCGTTTGGGAGACAATTTGTTCGTCAGGGATGATCAATGTCACTAGCCTCACCTCTTTAATCATAGTTATACCTCGCGATTAATTGCTTTAGTGTAATTCAGTTTCCTTTAAACGCAGCCGCTTTACTTTCTTTATAGCCTAAATATTCAGCTGAACATTTTTTGTTGTTCTAGTTGAAGCAGAGGCGGAGACGATGCAGGTGCTGTTTTCAGCTACTTGCAAACAAACGGTAAATAAGCTTGGTTCTAGGACAAGACACGCTACGTTTTTCTGCTTTCTTCACGAAGGGGACTCTATCAAACCAAGTACAAAACGGACAAGGCTTTATCCCTTGGAATCTACCCGATGGTGTACTTTTACCTGGCCAGTGAAACCAAGGGGATTTTTACAGGGTCAGATATCTTAAGAGTAGCGGTATGACTATCGCTACTGTAATTCACTGCAAGAAGGTTGCGGTGATGCCCTTGTAACATTAAAATTCTGCTAGAAAATAACTCGGTGATAGGAAAATTGCGGTATTTTATCAATTAACTTTGTTTTCTTCCAGCTGGATGATCCATTAACCAAGCCATAAACAAAAAATCAAAAGGAGTTGTTACCTGACAAGACGTTTGTAAACTTTCGCTGGTGGACTTTTTTCATGCTGTGAAATAGTTCGCCACGGTCTCAACATTCTATTCCATGGCTGGTTTCACACAGGTTTGGTTTACCTTAGCGGGCGTTAGTACCCTGAGCAAATTGGTGTGACCAAAAAACTTACCTTCACTACTGGTGCCCCGGACGATTTGGCGGCGCCGCTCTAGCTTCGTTTACCGATCTCTTTTGATTTCTGAAATCTGCTAAGCTATAGTCCGTGGCATAAGTAAAAGGCAACATTAGTTCAGTTGTCATGGACCGGGCGGGGGTATGAACCCATTGCTGTTGCACTATTGAAAACTAATTATCATTTGGTTTAGGGTAAGGGTTACAAAGCTTTTTGACGCCCCGGTAGAGTTCAGTGGCCTGTGGCTTTTACCATCTCTACCACAGCCAAAATTGCATAAATTTGTTACTAGCATGGTCATTGTAGACACAAGTGGCAAAAGTTGAGGGAAAGCAACGAACATAATTTAAAAAAAAAAACAACGCTAAAACACTTTCCGATAATTTCAGGAAAAAAACTGTTTCAACAAACGATACTAAAACCATTCTTTGCCGTCATCTCGTCCCTCAATTCCCACCCTCCAATTCGGGATCCCGGCCACCTCCCCTTTAAATTGTACGACTTTGCCAAGAGGATAAGGGGACCACAAAAATTGCACGGACACACAGCGATTAAGTAATGATAGCCAGATAAAGCCATCCCAATGGTCATCAGGTAAAATTATGCAATGTTGTTAGGGCAGTGCCAAATGACTTCGTAGCAATCACCACCTGTACTTGTTATGCAGTTTTAATTTTCTGTCACCCTTGCGGTATCCCTTGCTAGCATTATTTATTAACGCTAGGAAGGGATGCCGGGAAGGAGACGGAACCGTTACATGTATTGCATAACCCCTGTCACAGACAGAGCCGTTGAAAGCAGAAAGAAAAGGACTAAGGTGTGTTCTACTGGGTAAACAGTCTTCAGATATATGCATTTCTCACCAGCAATCAAGAACTCTGAACCGTAGAGTTTGAAGCGAGCAAAATGTTCTTGGTTGATGTTCTTGGACAACCGTGCGGGAGATCGCGGGTTCAAAGCCGGGTCGGACCAACACTCAGGGTCTTTAAATAATTCAGGAGAAAGTGCTGCCCTTGTAATGGCATCTGGAAATGGTTAGACTTTCTAGTTTTCTCGGATAAGGACGATAAACCGTGGGCCCTATCTCACAACTCTTCATAATTGATCCTGTGGGACGTTAAAGAACCACTAGGGACGTAAATATCGCGGACACCAGTAACCCTCGTTGCACTTTCTTCGTATATGGTCAGAGCTATTTTCACGTTACGGTGACGGCTGTCTGTCTGTCTGTCTGTGGATGAAGCGAGGTGACAAAACGTAACAAAAAAAGTTAATAAACATCTTGATTACAGAGAAAACCCGAAGTGATGCTGTAGCCAAAGGCCAAGAAATAATACAGCTGTGGCATGAGGACAGTGAAACTTAAAGTTGCGAAGGCTGCCACACTAGTCAGGGTATTAAGAGAAGTAACAGATATTTCTGCCATTTGCGAATTTCTATAATGTGATTGTTACAATGATAACAATAAAATGCAAAAATTGATCGCGCTGCTGTCAGCGTGGGCCTTGTGTGAACAATTAGTTTTAGTTAAACTTAAAACAGATTGATTATTTTAAAGATCTTCTCATGGCTCAGCCTTGCCTGGTCTTGCCTTTACAACTAGAGTAAGCCTTGCCTTTACAACTTGAGGAATGAAGAGGATGAATATGGCGGTGCGTTTTCCTAGGGATACGGTAGAATCCGGGGGTAGAATAGACAAGTCCATAAGAAAAGGGAAACTTCAGCGTTATTGAACTCTTTACCAATTCATCCCCCGGCTTAAGTCCCAATGCCAACACATGCACTATTCTATTCACTTTCTTGATATAATTCGTGTAGTACTACAAAAGCATTTCGTCTTTGGCGGTCATTTTCTTTATTCTTAGTATATATGTGCTTGACAAGTCGTCATATTGTTTAGAGAAATTTGTTAGTGATAGCTATTGGGGTTATGTATTCTTCCTATGCCGACCAAGCGTAGCGCCATAGAAGTGTGTTAGATAAAGTTGTTTTGTTTATGGCAACTTTATTAACGAAATGAAACTTCTTGATCCAATGTCCTTTCAATGTAATTTTTATATCATTGAAGGGGCTTGAGAAGGGGATTGGGACGAGGGACGTAAGTGGAGGAATACCTTGAGTGGAATATATGGTATGGTTTTCCTGTAGTCTTATATAGCCATTGTCTCTGCCCGCCGGTCAGTGCTCTGTTACATTCAAGACCGCCATCGAATTTTCAGTCAGTCGATATTTGTCAAAGGCTATATGTTCACCCCCAAAGGGGTAATGCCCGCTACCTTGTGGCCTTAGTGCCCTTAGAGTGGCTTCAGCTTACGTGATCACATTAATTTGTGAAGTATCCTTGTCACTCCAGCCACATCCCACAAGCTTTAGGTTTTCATATCTTGAGGTTAGGTGCACTTTAAGAAATACCAGTAAATTACTCTTCATTATTTTTATCAATAGACTTAACAGTTGCCTGCATAACAGGTGTTCATTTAGCTGAGCACGGCGTGCGAGGCAACAGTAACTTTCTGGCATCCTATTTGTCAGTTGTACTACTCCAATGAATTGGAAGAAGGAACATTAACCAGCAGTATATTCATAGACTTTGAAATATATCTCCATAGGTATGAGGGGCCAAAACCTTGAAGACGTTATTCAAAACGTCTTAACAACATCCCTAAACCACAGCTTATGGCTTATCAGCCGACAGACGCGTTACCGTCCTCTCGTGTTAAGTAACCGTACGTTTCATGCAACCCAAAAAGGAGCCCTAACAATGATTAGTACCTAATTTCTCCTCACTTTCTCAGTAGATGACCAGGTCAGGTCAAGTGAACAAAGAAAATGTTCACGAAAGATGAAAATGATGTCTTTATGTTTACAGTAATGTTTACAGTATAATTCATCCAACCAGTGCCATAGAGAAATATGGGGGAAACAGTGATGAGAATATGCGTGTATGATAATATCAGGGCTTTGAGGTCAAAATAGATTCTCTCAACCTACAATTCACATTTAGGGTTGGGAGGGTATGACCGGGGCAGTTTGTTTTTGTGGTTTTGTGATGGGGGAGGGGGGATGTTGACACAAGCATTTCCGCTAAGCTAGAGAGCTATATAGTCCAGTTTCGAGTTCGCCATGACCGCTGAATAAAAGCACTGAGAACGCATTTGTACACCGTTAGCCTCGACCTAAAGTAAAATATTCAGAAATTCCAGCGAGAAGATGGCCTGTTTACAGCTCTGTCTGTTGTTTAATTTTCAAATTTGTGGCACCTTCACGCCGGTATATGGTATGGTTTTCCTGTAGTCTTATATAGCCATTGTCTCTGCCCGCCGGTCAGTTCTCAGTTACATTTAAGACTGCCATCGAATTTTCAGTCAGTCGATATTTGTCAAAGGCTATATGTTCACCCCCAAAGGGGTAATGCCCGCTACCTTGTGGCCTTAGTGCCCTTAGAGTGGCTTCAGCTTACGTGATCACATTAATTTGTGAAGTATCCTTGTCACTCCAGCCACATCCCACAAGCTTTACCTTTTTAATGAAACAGTTGCCACGACAGGCGCCTCCATGAAACTTTCTTATCTGCCAAACTGTGCAGGTTAATAAAGTTCAACAACAACGTAACCCCTAAATGAGGCTTCTCGTTAAGCTTTCCCTACAT
>JAEMWC010000053.1:1627500-1635000 GCA_016490735.1 Pachyseris speciosa | reverse complement strand
CAAGCATATCTTTAAGCGGCTTTCCTTTTCTATAGGATAATCAATGGAGGTTCTTTGAATATCTCTCTGAGTAATGATTGTTCTTGTATTAGATGCCATTTGTCCATTAGTATGTTTTTCAAACATGGTAACGATGGTTGAAATTGCGTCACGAAGGGTAGAAGCTTCTTGTGCGTTGTCTGTTTCTGTGTTAGAGCTGTTTTTCTGTCCGCATAGTGATCTGTTCCACCAATTTCTTAGGGCAACTTCTGGTTGTCTGTTGTATGTTGTCTGTAAAAGTAACTCTTGAAGAGTTACTGAAGAAAAGCTCAAAGAAACGACTCAAGAAAGGTTTATTATTATCTTACAGTACTAAACACTCAAACTTTTTCTCCTGCCGGACGTGGCAAATGAATATTATGGTCGTAACGACAATCCAAAAAGGAATTTCGGTACATTCAGACAATCCGATTTCGTGACAGTAAGCGAATAAATGAGCCAAAGTTATGATTACTCTTCCTTCGTTTACAGATTACGTTAAGTGTGATTACAAGTTTAATTTATTTTGTCACTAACCCCTTTCTCTAAATGCTTGAATCGAGTTGAAAAGTTTAGAAAAGGATATGACTTGATTTTTTTAGTTAATAAAATATGTTAACTGCTGGACAAAGCATATGAATTAAACGGAATTATATGCTTCTTAATTATTTTTAGTGTTAGTCCCCTCCCCTCACTTGAAAATGCGGGAGCGCCCCCCGCCCCCCCCCCCCCCCCCCCTTAATTTAAAAACTGCTCCGCGGGCCCTGGTCCCTGGTCACATGTTGGTAAGATGTTTCCTGATAGTCAATTTCATGGTTTCCGTCGTTTATCAATGAAACCCAACTAACAGGTATTAGTCTGTCAAAAACAACACTTCTCTGATCGACTACCTGAACATTAATGACAGTAAATGACAGTAAAATCCGCTTGTCTCATCCAAATATATTACCCTTCTTCTGGTAAGGAGTTACTCAACACCTGCTAACGACAAGATCTAACAAATTACCTAAGAAGAAAGGTGACTATGACGTGCTGTCTACAGACTATTTGGATAAACGCACTCAGTGTCAATTTACATTTGCTGAAGTTGTTATCTTTTAGGAACAGCATGTCGTCAACTACTTCTTCAGAAGGAGCAGGGATTTTTATTACAAATTCATCAACAAACACATTTTGTTCATCTTGCCAGTGTTTCCCAATCGCAGGTGCCGGATTATTTCAGATCAAGCTGGTATTGAGATCATTCTTCAAGTTTAACGAACTATAGCGTAACACTCAATTACGCGCCGGTGATTTGTCGATCGCTGGGCCAATGAGAATCGCCGATACATGGCATAACCCGTAGTCTTCTATATTCATCATTAAGCTGAACGCGTCTGTGTGAGTCCGGTCACAGGTAAGTGTAATTACCCCTATGTTTGATTTTCAACCTTTGTCTAATGAATCGAAGAAGTTTGGTACAAGAGTCGATTTACTTTGTAAAAGCATCACTGCTCAGTTCTGTCAAGGACGATTGATTTGCTAAAGTAATCAATCGGGGTCACGGTTTTGAGCTTTATATAGCCTTTCTTTATCCATATCTTCTTGATAATGCTATGTTACAAAAAAACTGAACAAATAATAACTTTGACGATCATTCACCGTTTTTTTAAATATGTATCTAAAACCTCTCGTTGTATTCCATGTTCGTGCACTTTGAAGATGGTCGGTTGGAGAATAAATCTGATTGAGTGTAAAGCGAACACGGTTTCGCCAAGCTGGTGAGAATTTGTTTACAGAGCAACAAATGGGAGGGGAGATGATTTCATTTTGTTTACCCAATTTAAACTCTTGCTACTTTTTAAGACCAATCTCTGCTGGATTGTCATCGATTCTCGGCTCTTTGAGCTTATTCGGTGAACATTAGAAACAGGTTCCAGCCAACTAAGCTTTTGTTCAATGATAATGGATGGGTATTCTGTAATACCAGAAAGACCATGGGTATGAAAGCGTCCAACAATTTAGTGAAACGTCGATGTTTGAGTGAGGAAAAAAAAATTGGTGCCTCTCAGAACTGCGTCAACCTTTTGATATTGTCATTGTTTTGACCGCCTGACAACGCCTTCGTCCCTGCCCAACGTTCGGTACCCGTTATCCACCTAAAACAACCTAGTAAACTATAGACATCAACCGATTTCTTTTTCACTGAGAGCTAAGGTGACACTACACTCTTGATACCTATTTATAAGAAAATTATAAACACTTAATAAGATTTTAAACTAGTTCCATTGACTGTGAGACTGTTGGGCACCCCGCTGTATCCCATGCAGTTAAAACCAAGATGCTTTCGCATCGACTCCAGTACAAGACTTATCAATAAAATACGTGTTCGCAAATCATAAATTATTCAACCTTTTCAGACGGTGTACCTCTGTTGTGCTTTTCCTCTTACTTAATCATAGAGGAATAATATGTGAGCAAAAAGATTTTTTCCGTTTATGTAGCAATATTGCTGTTTTGGAGACGGCTACACTCTAGCATTATTGTTGCATCGGCACTGTATTGTCTTTTAACAGCAAGAATTGCGATTGGACTTCCCCAGCTTCATCATGAGAATATATACGGGGATTATGTGCTTGCTTCTGCTCTTGTACTGCGTACACGCCGCACCGAGACATAGTAGGAATCGACGAGCTGAAAAACAGAAAACAAGCGACAAGAAAGCAGAGAATAAACAGGACCACGATGCTTCAGGTAGCGGACACGGTGGACAGCAAAAGGCGGACAAAAGACAATACGTACCTTACGTTCCAGCCTATAATATGGGGGATGTTATTTCCGAGGACAGTCAACCAGTGCAAGTTGTTCAGATAAGGGATTTAAGCATTAGTAACGGAGTTATCAAGAAAAGCAACATTGTGCAGTTGTAGAGGCGTCCACTGAAATCTTTTCGGTTAGTAAATCCTATGATTTCTTTGTGACTGCTTAATCTGGGAGTAATGAATCATTGGAGCGTATTTAAGTCATGCTTAGACATGTTGGTTATGCCAATGTAATTTGAACTTTCTGACAAACAGCCATTTTCCCGTAGAAATTCATTTCCCCGCGGCCTTGGGAGAATATGAACTTAAGGCCAGGCGATAAAAGAAATGTTTTAATGAGTTATTTTGTCGGCAAATTTGGCCATTTGTTTTTGAAAGCGGCGTTCAGCAGGTACCAAAAAAGACCACCTCTCCTTGTGGTTACTGCTTCGTCAAAGATGCTTTTTCCAATCCCAGTGTCCTTAATTTTCAGTCCGTTCTTTTCACGTGACGATTATCTCAAGGTTGGAGACCAAGGGCAAGCGTTGGGTGTAGGTTTTCCCTTTTGTTGACTATGTTAATTTTTTGGTCACCTGTTTGTTTCATGTGAGTAGATATTGTTTCAAGGTCGTTTACAATAGCAGTCTTATGGTAAATTTCATTTCATTTTAGCAGTGGTTTTGAGCACCCAGTAAAGATAAAAGTTGCCTTGGGTTATCTGTCGTATTCAAAATGATTATGTGAATGATCATCGCAGTTGTGAACAATACTTAAGCAGCAGTGAAAATAAAGCCTGAAAAAGATAGAGCACTGCACCAGTATCGCAGAGGTCGTGGGTTGAAACCCCGTATAAGCCTGATTTTTTTTTCAGGCTTTATTTTAACTAATGCTTAAGTAGTGTTCACAACTGCGATGATCATTCACACATTCATTCTTTAATCCGCAGTTCGTATATATGGTTTTCACATATTCATTCTCACATATTGTTTATAGGTTACTACAGAATAACATCTGAGCTCAGCGTGCTTTTAATCTTTCAGTGCTGAGTGCAGTTTACGTTTTTGATTTTCAATGCTATTTTAGCGACAGTGACCTTCGTTTCATATCTAGACAATTTCACGGCGATTTGATAGTCACATTGTAATATCAAAGAATCAATCGACGTAGTACGCTATGTAAACATAAAGGGTACCAAACAGCTTCCTTGGGCTAAGAAAATTTTGTGGCCATTCATCTAGTAAGTTTTCTCAAATTGTTTGAGTAGACCACACCCATGTGAGCCGCTAATTGACGGTAATTTCACTGCAGTTTGATTTGATTGTCATTTTGAAACATTACCGCCGAAGCTGTGATAAGCGTAGAACTCATCATACCCTCTTTGGATCATAGAAGGCAGCTCAGTTTGTTCCGTACTGTTATTGAATTCCTCTTGTTCCATTAAAATCGCGACCAAATCACTATGAAAGTTTCAACGAAAATTGCTGGTAATTCCCTTTTAATACCGCACTAGGAATTGTCAATACGAACAAGCGCTTAGGTCTTCTTCAGTGGTCTAATGAAACCAAAAATTTCAGTCGAGACATGCGAAATCTGTGAAGTACGCAACACAACCACAAAAGAGTATATGTTGATCTTGATGGTGGCCCAGAGACGCGTTATAACATCACTTGACATAAGATAATTGAAGTATCATATCTTATCTACTCGTGAAATTGTTGTTCACAGAACTGAGAGTTGTATGGGTTGAAAATATGGTACGCTTGACTTGAAGGGGCACTTTCACGATATTTCAGTTACCATCACTTCAATAAGCTAACACAATGCTCATGTTTTGTTGACAAAAAGTATGGTACTGCACTGAAATTGTTTACAGTTTTGTGTTGTTACCGATGTTAAGAACTGAAATAGGTTAAAAAAATATTAGCAATTATTTTACAGTTCTGATTTTGCGCAGTGTGGGAAAAATGCCAAAACTTAAATCTGCCTTGTTCTCCCTGTCAAGAATTCTTTATTGTTTCGCTTTTTTTTAATCAGAGGTAGTTGTGATGAACAATGATTCGGCACTTTCATTTATAGGCTGTGGCACCGAGGAGACATTGACGTGCAATTAGTTTGTGAAATCTGCGATGTTTGAGGCAATGTGACGGCTTACGTCTCAAGCTTCAGTGGGGATGGCACAACGTTTATTGCCTTAAAATGCGCGAAGTAGGACTTAGTGTAACAGAAACGCGAATAGCTCATGAGATCGTGAAGTTGTTAAGGGCATGCATGATACTCGAACATTAACCTCACACGCTCGTAATCGAAATATGTTTCGTCTGTCTTTCCAGTTTTTCTCTCGAATTCCCCGCTCCCTCCAGATTCGTTGCGAGGAATTCAGTGGCGCGGTCGTCCACTGAAAGGACAAACCAAAAAGGAGACTGCCCCCCCCCCGGGGGGGGGGGAGGATAAGGCCAGTATTCCAACCTACAATGGGAACGTCGTTTCCCAAACTGTTTGTTTACGCCAACAAAATGCATTGGCTGTGACAGACAGTTATCTCTGAGCTGTCGATGGAAACACCTCATACCTCAACTCTCAAAAAAGGTTTTTATGTACTACGGGGGAGACACTGGCCTCGGAAAAACAGTTAATCCCGTGATTCTTCACGGGGTTATGTCTCAAAGTAGACTGTGATTGGTTGAACAAACCATCCAAGTTTATTGAGGTTGTGCTGCGTCATGTGTCTAGAGCAGCCTTGGGGATAAACATTCATCCACACTGATACTGAACTCGCAGCTTTTTTCCTCTTAACCATTTGCCGACGTATTTTGGATAAAGGATAAATGCGCAATCTCTTGGTATGAACATTTTAGCGCGCGGGGGCCCGTTTACGAAGAAATGAACGAGATTGTTTGAGAAACTCATAAACGTTTTTCTTCTTCGCTTCTATGACAGTTCTCTATATATTCCGGCTCCCAAACGTTCCTTTCTACCAGTATATATATATATATATATATATATATATATATATATATATATATATATATATATATATATATATATATATATATATATATATATATATCTGTAGACTCACTGGTAACGTTTACGCCCTGGTATCAGCATGCTTATTCTCATTCCTTTTTTCAATATATTTCTATTGGTACTACAATTACTTTTGAGATACTTGTTTAAGGATCAATGCTGACTAGTGTTAGTGTATACCAAACAAGTGAATAGTGCTTTTCGCGCGCTCTGATTGGTTAACTCGGAGGTGATTAGCGAGTACTATTCACCTCCGAGCAGCCGGCGCGCGAGATTTTACAATTTCCGACCGCTTGTCGGTATATTGTCACACATAAAGTAATGTTTTGGTCCGCTAATTATTCAGCTTGTGTAGTATATACTAAAACAATTATTCACCTCAGTGTCGGTGAAAGTGGTGGATATGTACCACCACTATTCACCTCCACTTCGGTGAATAATTGTTAAATATTATGAAGACAACTTTGTTACTGCATGGACAGCACCAGGGCTTCCAGTGGTAATACGCGAAAGACATTTTAAGAGTTTCAGTTTATGATTTCAAACAGGAAACTCAAGCTTCAACTCCCTCTTCCTTTGCAGATCAATGGACGAGGAAGACTGTAACCAAAAGCAGACGTTTTTTTAATAGGTTGCAGAGCACGGTTGTTTGTGGTTTACAACTTCACTGACCAGTATAAAGGAATTCAAGCCTCCGGCAATTAATTTTTTTTGCAGGCTTTAATGAAATTTTAAACCACTTGCAAGACGCAACGGGAAGGAGAATATCGCCCAGAACGTTTACTTATCTCTTAGCATTCGCTCAAGTCTATGAAGCGGTTGTGTTTCAAAACGGTCTCAGATCATTTCAAAGAAAGAATTGATAATGTGTTTTATATCGGCATACCAGACGTGCCTTTAGAGGGAACGAAAATATGGGCACAGGGAGGGCCCTTGATGTGAACATTTTCACAGAGACAGTATGTACATACATTTGTAAAAATCTTTCAAATAATACTCCTGATACTCCACGTCTGAGTTAATGCAAAATCACTCCCTCATACATAATATGATACAATGAATTTTATCCCCATACAACAGGAAGTACACATTGCTCGTTTAGAAAAAAAGGAGGATGAGTTCATCCGCTCTTTGTTTGGCTATTTGTAAAAAGAAGAGACATCGCTCAAATATAGACTGATCAGTTTGTTCTAATGTTTTTTGGCTGTCTTTTGTCATAATGGTAATTGAACTGAGTGGAGCGCAAAAATTCGTCTCTTAAAGGGACAGTATCATGGATTATTAGTAAAAATCTGGAAAGCAAAGGAGACCTGATTACCGGTGGCCGAACGAAAACTAATGGCCAAATACGCTTGACCAACATGGAAATGGTGCCAATTTGAAAAAGGCGGGCCGGCGTTTTCAAGTTCTTCTCCGTGCATTTGACATGAAATTGGTAACAGCTTACTGTGGCTCTTTACTTGATTCTTTTCTCACTGGTAATCCAGAAGTAATTCATGATTGAAAAGGTCACTGAAGACTGACTTAGTACATTTTTGTTCAAAATATCAGGGATGATTCCCATGGTATTTCCCCTTTAATATCCATGACATAAGCTTTGTATATTCTTTCGGAAGTCTTCGCTAACGATAGAGTAGATGAGGATTCAGGATTCACAGCGGAGTTGAATATAACT
>JAEMWC010000053.1:1605000-1622500 GCA_016490735.1 Pachyseris speciosa | reverse complement strand
GTATATTTTCTATTTCTGTTCCTTCTAGTTGTTTTGATAGCATGTTTCATGGCGTCACTGTAGCTGTGTTTGGTTTATGTAAACAATGAAATGTACATCTGGCAATTTTTTCAGTGAGAGGAGAAATCGCTGAGCATTGGGGAATCTTGGCGCTCTGACCGACACTCGTTTGCTGGTCTGCACTTGCTGTTGGTGATGACCGTGTACAGAATGAAGTTGTCACAAGAACCGCCACCTAAAGTTGACGGCCATGTGTGGAATAAGGTAAGTTTCACTTATGCTATAGTATGTTCTTTATAAGCTCCTATTTCGTGTGATTTTGAGATCATCTTTTGCCGTTGCCCTACTGCAGACTCGCTGCATGTTCAATTGACCCTCAAACTCGTTTGAATTGTTGAAATTTTACAAGTAACCAGGAGGCTGCTTTTTTTGGTGAAAGAGTCCTTTTAAATCAAACCACATTCTGTTAGAGTTTAGCTTTGAGAATGTCGACCTCTTTAACTGGTGTATGCGAAACAATGGTAAGGTTAAATTGCCAATTAGTGTTTTTAAAAATGGGTGTGAGAGGGTGATTCCTGTTAAATATTTTGTGAATATCCGACATACCACGTAAACTATACAATCAAAAGCCTGGTTTACACGACAAGTCTTTGAGCCTGGCACTCCTAAATTTGGCACGCGGGCCAATTTTTTTGGCCCGCCGCTGTCCCATTTACACGACACAATTTTCCTTGATAAGGTTTTGTGGTTAGGCACTCCTGAAATGGAAAACGGCACTGTGAAAGTCCGAGCAAGTCAATGCTGGTGTCATTGGCTTAATTACTTTTGGGCAGATTCTTCATGTACGCCAGGCGTTTTCAAGATG
The DNA here is from genome assembly GCA_016490735.1 of Pachyseris speciosa. Lineage (NCBI taxonomy): Eukaryota > Metazoa > Cnidaria > Anthozoa > Scleractinia > Pachyseridae > Pachyseris > Pachyseris speciosa. The sequence continues at coordinate 1,621,635 of JAEMWC010000053.1, read as the reverse complement.
GCGGACGTCAACAAAGCATGTGCTATTTTGTGGTACTACTTTACTAAGAGACGGGCTAACAGATGTGTTATCAGGAAAGAAGCCAACTCCTTTTATTCTTATTGTGCTCATCTCAAAAGGCGCAGGTTGTTTTTCGTTCAGGCAGTTTTAGCGGTGACAAACCAGCCACGGTTAAAAGCTATTTGGCAGTACCCAAGAACCAACACCTGGTTTGAGATGGTAAAAGAATCTTACAGTGAGGAACTTTGGTATGAAAATTTCCGAGTTACCAAGGAAACGTTCTCGTTCATCTTAAATGAAATTCGTGGGGATATATCTTGTAAGGATACAGCCATGCAGAAGGCTGTCTCTGCTGAATGCCGATTTGCTTTAACCCTCTACTACTTGGCATCAACAGCAGAATTCAGAACAATTGCACATCTCTTTGGTGTTTCAACTTCATTTGTATGCATCTGCGTCAAAGAGGTTTCCGAGGTCATAAATCGAAAGTTACCCAGAGTAATAAACTTTCCCCAGGGTGATGATCTAGTCCAAGTAATAGACGGTTATGAGGAAAGATGGGAGATATCAATGTGTGCTGGGGCCATTGACGGCACACATATTGCTATTATCGCTCCTGAAGAATGTCAAGCTGACTACGTTAATAGAAAAGGATTCCACAGCATCATTATGCAAGCTGTTGTGGATTGTAATTATAGATTCAGAGATGTGGTAGTTGGATGGCCAGGGAATGTGCATGACGCCCGGGTATTGTCCAATACGTCCATTTACAAGAAGGGCAAAGAAAACAAACTTTTTCCAGGGATTCAGACAGAACAAATCAGAGATCAGGACATATCCCCTTTTCTTATTGGAGATCCTGCTTATCCTTTACTATCTTGGCTGATGAAGCCTTACCCAGAGAACAGCAGTACACCCAGGATTGAACATGTTTTTAATTATTGTTTGAGTCGTGCCAGCTGGATGACTGTCGAAGACACCTTTGGACGATGGAAAGGCAGGTTTTGTTGTTTTTCGAAACGTGTAGATATGGCTGTGACCTCTTTTATTCCCCTCACAAAAGCATCCTGCATCCTTCACAATTTGTGTGAAAATACAAAATAACAACTTTCTTCCTGAGTGGGAAGAAGTAAATTCCTCTTTGCAAGAAGTGCATGAAGACCATGATATAGAAAGAAGAGATGCTGAGGATGTCGGTGGGACCTTGGCAGAATATTTTTTAGCCCAACAAGCATGTTGAAATTTGTGCACTAGTTAGAACTATCATTACTGCGATATACATTCCTTCTGTAGCATTTACCTGAAGCCCCTGAAGTACTGTACATGAGTTTACTACATGTATAATGATCCAGAAAAATAGCAAGATTGTTGATTGTAAGAGCATGAATACTCAGCAGTAGACTGTACCTTTCTGTTCAATTTTTGATAATAGTGAGTGACACAATGAATAATAGTCATTAACTACAATACAGTCTTGCAGTTTATTTCTACAAACACAATTACTGTACAAGGCGCTGTGCAGCAAAGCTAGGCTTTCATTAAAGAACAAGCAACATAACTTGAATGGAAAAATTAATGATGAAATATCTCTTCATTTGATCTTTGAAAGGGAACCAGACATCTTTACAACACTCACTTTCAAACACAATTTTGGAGGCTTTGCATACCGGGTAGCTCAAAAGCCAATTTACTGTTTTAATAATACAAACATTATAATTCAAAATATGAAGTAGAATGATCCGATGAAGCATCGGTGTTGCTACTGGAATGGCTTCCATAGAAACTTGTGGAGGAAAAGTTTGCATTAACAGGAAGGTTGAAATAGTGAGTTACATGTACGTTTGGAGGGGAGGCTTCAATATGAGGTCCTGGTGCATAACCCATCATCATCTGAAGTATCTTCATTTCGTGTTCAAGTTCTTCCCGTCTTCTTTGGTTTTCCAAGATGCTTTGCTGTCATCTAAATTCATGCTCCTTTTGAAGTTTAGTTTCCTCCCACTTCTGAAGTCTGCAAAAAAACTCAAACACTCCATTATTTTGCTTATTATTTTCAAATAAACTGTAATTGAGCAAGTTACCCTGTCAAACACATGTGGCACCTACCCTCCCCTATCCCAACATTAACACTAACTTTTTAACTTATCATACAGGAACTTTTGGGGTAAGGAGCGGGGTACATGTAGGTGCACAGTTGCCCAGATACTGACTTAAAATCCCATAGTTCCAATACATGTATGATGTCTTTCATCCTCCCCTCAATTATCCTGACCTAAGGACTTGAGTGGTGTAACTCACTCTAAAATTAAGTCACATTACCTGCTAAAATCAGAACTTGAGGCATCCTGGAATTTCTGAAACAGAACATCTAATGACTTTTCCACATTACTTTTCCTTTTTCTCTTTGTGGTAGCAGCTGTTTTGTTTTCTTTTGGAGGTGAAATGTCTCTGCCATCATTTGCAATAGTATGGTCACCAGTCTTGCCATTTTCTACTTCCCTATTCTTATCGAGACCTGCAACAGGGGTATGGTCACCAGTCATGCCATTTTCTACTTCCCTATTCTTATCGAGACCTGCAACAGTGGTATGGTCACCAGTCTTGCCATTTTCTGCTTCCCTAGTTTTATCAAAACCTGCAATGAGTAATACAATCCAGTGAAGTGCTTACAATAATTTTGGACCCACTGAAACAGTTGTTTGAATTAATTTTTGTCCTATTTAAACAACTGTTTCCGTGGGTCCAAAAACTTGCAGGAGAATTTGTTGTTTGGTCTTGGAAAGTTAGACTAAGTGCACATTCCTGTGTTAACGTGATTTTTTTAGTGCAATTTTTGTTGTTGTTGAAACGAACACATTTTATTCTATGCCTGAAATAAGGCCACTGAAAAGTTAATTGGTACTCGTTTACTCCAAGAGATCCCCTAAAATTCCAACTAATTAGCGGTAATAACTAATAAATATATCAATAAAATGTATAATGATAATGTTGAGATGACATTATACACTTTGCTTCAGGAATGCTTTTCACTGAGAATTTAACATAGCAATTTATGTTGTTGAACAGCTGTTAATTAATTTACTCTCTGCAAGCAGAGAATTTTACTTGCCCACATAAGGATCAAGTTTACAGATATTGACATGTTAGACTCTGCCAATGATATTGCAAAAATCTTTGTGTTCACTCATTACTATTTTGTTTGTGATAATAAGAGAGGGGAATATCAATCAGTTCTTTGTTTCATAAAAAAATCAGAAGTAAAATTAATTTTAATTTAAAAGCAATTTTAATGGTAAATTACATTATTCTGGAAGACACTTAAATTAGAGCAGAAGCATGACCTACTTTCCAGTATGCCATCTGTGTTCCTGACATCACAGACACAATTTGGGCACACAAATTCATCGTCATCAGAATGAACTTTGATCACCCCACCAGTGAGCACATGAACTCCAGCTGTTTGTATAATTTGCTCATAGTTGCATGTTTCACATTTCCTAATATATGTTTCCCCTTGCCCATACTTTTGTGTGAGTTCTGCCTCAACATCTGTAATGAAATATACTGCGATCAACACTATGCATCTTTCCCTGAGTGTGGAATAAAATATACATGCAGTGAAATGGTTGTTATTACATCTGAATGCTGTGACCTATTCTCTGTCAACTGCAACATGGCAAGTTGAGGTGGGCAATTTTCATACTTAAAGGCATCTTCTAGGAATTTTAAGATCTTTAGTAGTCTGCACCGTTCATCTGTGCTGTACATATCAGAACAACTTTGAAAAAAACTTAAAACAACAACACATACATTAATATTTCTTTGTTTTTTTTCAACTGCATAACCTAAGATGCTTCCTTCAATCCTGGATATTTTCTTTACAGATCACTAGTCTGAAAAACAGAGTTCTACCCTCGCTATATTTCTACCCTTTCTGCAAGTCACAACTAAACAGCATCATTTCTCAAGCATCTTCAGGCAGTGTACTAATTAGAATACCTCACAAATTAATGAGACTACAATTGTAGGTAAGCTGAAAGCCACTCATTGGACACAATGGCCAGTTGGTAGATTGACAATTTCATTGCTCATTTTATTCATGTGGGTATTTGGTCCTTGGTATTAGCTATGCCATGCACATGGCGACAGTGACCAATAAGTAGCTTTCCACTTACCTAGATACATTAATATTATTTGTGAGGTATTCTTGTCACTCCAAGCTGCATCCCACAAGTTTAACATCTTCAATGTACTAATTTGTTTTCTTTCTAGGATTATACTATTTATGAAAGAAAAAATACATTCAGTTCCTGCAAATCTTGGTTTGAGAAGTCTGTAATAATTGAATGTTGTCCTTGTACTCACCTTGTGTTGCTGAAGTTTCAATGTCCTCACTTTCAGCCATGGTGTCAATTATAACTGGTGGTTAAATGTTATGCTTTTTTGGACAAAAATGCATCCATTTTCTGAAAAAACTTCCATTCTTTACCCCTGTTGCTTCCACTTATTCTTCTCTTGTCCTTTTCGGACTTGTACTTTTGTCGAAGTTTTTTTCATTTTATTTATGACCTCCTTCACTGAGAATCCCCCACAATAACCATTGCTTTGTAGTTTAACCTGAAAAACATTGAGGATGCATCATTGGTTACTAATAACCATTTTCTTAAATCCTTCTCTGGCTAATTACTTTAATAGGGGCTTATTTTTTAATCATAAAATGTAACAAGTTTCTTTCCAAATCAGATAAAAACTACAGAATACATTTGCATATATTCCGTAATTACAAACGTCCTCTGATTGAGAGGGCTAGCTTTTATGAGAAACAATCAATAGGGTTTTTATGATTTGGAAACACCTTTAAATATTTCCTTTGTTTATATAGATTCCAAGTTTAACCTGTTGCAAAAACTGTCCTTCTCAGTCAAACGACATTTATTATTACAAATTGAAACATGTAAAATTAATGTCCTTCCAATTTCCTTGAAAAATTGGAATGTTAAATTCATCGTAATAATATATCACATTCAACTACGCGGTATTCTGTTCAAACTCTGTAAAAATAATATGTCAATTACCCTACAACCGGATGGATTCACAATTTATGCCCACCAACATGGCAATACATGTCCCAAGAATATGTTTGACAAACAGCATGTGAATGAGAAGAAACTTCTCTTGTCTCAGTCATTATGAATCTCAACATACGTGACTGACTCTCTCACGAACTGGTGATGAAAACGAAGGTAAAACCGAACACACTCATTTCATGACGGTACTCACCAGCAATGTTTTGTAAACCTCCAATTTCTCTTTCGACGTTTTGCAGTTATTTAAGGACAGCCGTATATGTTCTTCTCCCCAGAAGTCGATCAAAGCTCCAGTAGCCTCGTTACTCCAAGAAACACCTCAATTTGTACGGGTTGGTGCGGCTTCCTTACTCTCAGAAAGAGACGCCATCATGAAACAAATGCGCATGTCTGAGACAAAAATATTGACATGGCTTGCAATCTCGTTCCCAGAGCCCACGTGTCTTTTGGCCAGCGCCAAGACACGGAGCTCTGGAATAATCCATTTTCAGACTCCAAGATTTTAGGAGTTCCGGTTTCAATGTGCATGTGTGCCTTGATTTACAACATGGCGTCGAGAGATAAAGTGGATGTGGATGCGTTCCACAAAGGCATTCAATACGCACTGGAAAAGCTTGGAAAGTCGAATTTGGCTTTGAAAGAACAGCAGTATCAAATTTTGAAAGCGGTTGTGATGATGAAAAGAGATGTTTTAGTGGTTTTACCGACAGGTTTTGGCAAGTCCCTCATATACCAAAGTTTGGGTTTCATCTTCGATTTCCTGAGAAGTGACTCCAATTCCCAACGCGCAGCTATCGTGGTGGTTTCTCCGCTAAGTGCCTTGATGCAGGATCAAGTGGAAAAGTTGATGGGTTATACGAATGTATTCGTGATGAAAGCCAGTACCGATATGACTGATTCCAGCTCTGACCTTCAACAAAGTGCTCAGATAATTTTCGCACATCCAGAGGTGTTTGTGCAGAGCGAGGTCATGAGGGACAAGACTCTACAGAAGTGTTTTCGAGCTGTAGTTATCGACGAAGCCCATCTGATAGAAGAGTGGTTAGTTTTATTACTTTATTCTCTAACATAAAGTTAAATTGATCCCTAAATTTGAAATATAAACCACAAGTTTCAATACTCAAATCATGTCTGACTCCCCAAATGCTTTTGCTTAGTTCAAGTACTTGGGTTAAATTAGGCTGGAAGATTGGAACATAAGACACATAGGGTATTTCTCTTATATAATGTTAAGTTCTTAAAGAAGCACTGTCACCAGGATTTATGCTGTTTTTGGTTCAATTCTGCCAAAATTACTGTCTTTTACCTGTTATCATGCAAAAAATGCTCCTACAGAATCAGCAAGATGAATTCCAATGAAATTCTGGCAGGGAGAGCTAACGATAATAATTTTTTTGGTGATTTTTCAATGCATAGCTTGAAATTTTGAAAAAACTGGCAAGTTTTTTCAAATTTCAATCCATTTCCATCCTCATCATCTTTGATGGAATACAGGAGTTTATAGTGGCAATGCAGTACTACAGTCTTTGGCAGCAAAACTATACCATTATTTTAAGGTTTCCACTGATGCACTGGCAGTTTTAAGCTTTTTAAAGTGATGGTACAATAGCGTGACAGTGCCCCTTTAACAATGAATGTCTTCCAATGGCTCCTACACCTGACAATCCCCAGAGCTATCAAATATCGAGAAGATGCTTCAGTTACCAAATTTTTCCAAGCATATAGTGCAACTGACAGTGTTCTGAAAAACACTTTCATTTATTTTTCAAAGGCTGTTGGAGAAAATCCAAAATGGGATTGGGATTGATGTTTTGTTAGCATAATCAGTGGGATTGGGACACAACCCTCACCACATCATCATGAACTGGTTGACTAATTCTTACTCTGTCAGTTTTCCTGGAGATTTGAGGCTCTATCTAGTAGACAGGGAAGTAAGATGAAAAATCTGGAGACTCACAAATAATCTGGGAGAACTGGGAGCTATGTCTTTATCCAAGTAATCTACATTTGTAGTCCAGTGGAGGTGTGAACCCATGTCTCACAGGGTCAATTGAAGATTTGTACAGTACAAGTGTTTGGTGTAGGGTTGTGCTGTGTATGACACTGTCTTCTGTATTATTTGTTGGTCAAACAGGAAAGACTTCCGTCCAGCATATGCAAAACTTGGAGTCCTAGGAAACTACTTCCCTCAAGTGCCCATTGTAGGACTTACCGCCACTGCTAAATGCAAAACACAAGGTATTATCTGTGATTCCCTTGGACTGTTTGAGCCAACAATAATCAAAATCAATCCAGATTGTGAAAACATCTATTTTGCATCATACAAAAGAAAGTCAACTGGTGATGCTAAACTTGAAGAAATTATAGAACCTCTCATGCAGCAGCTGAAACAGGAGCGACAAGAATTTCCACTGACACTTGTTTATTCTAATTTGGAAACCATATCCGATTGTTACATGTATTTCAGTGAGATGCTAGGTACAGAACAGTATGAACCACCTGATGCTCAACCTATTGCAAAGAATCGCATGTTTACATTGTTTCATGCTCAATACCCAAATCATGAACGTCAGAGAATTATAACAGAGCTGGCAAGCGGCACCTCCAAGCTAAGAATTCTCTTTGTTACTGTTGCTTTTGGCATTGGTGTAGACATACAGAATATTAGACAGGTAATACACATTGGTGTTCCTTATAAAATGGAGGAATATTTTCAGGAAGCTGGATGTTGTGGAAGAGATGGCCTTCCCTCAAAGGCACTAATCTACTACAATGCCAATGATATATCCCAGTCAAAAACCAAAATGGCTGATGTTATGCGAGAATTTGTTACAGCAAGCAAATGCAAGAGAGAAATTATTCTGAGGTATTTTGGACATGAAACTCCCAGACAAAGTCTTCCACAGCATACATGCTGTGATTACCACAGAAAGACCTGTGACTGTGACAGCTGTTTGCTGTCAGATGTCTCAACCCTCTACTTGGCCAGTCCCTTGGAAGATACCAGTGAAGCAGAAGCATTACCTGTGGATAATCATGAAGTGTTATCTAAATCAAAGGCTCAAAAGCTACGCCAAGATTTAATTGACTATCGGTTGTTGGTGGAGTTACATTAGCTACTGGATTTAGCATACAGCTCATAGATACAATCATAGAGAATGCACTTTGTTTAACCTCTATTGAGAGAGTTAAAATGGATTTTCCTGTGTTTAGTGCTGCCCATGCTCAAGCAATTTATAACATTGTACAAAAATACCACTGATGTGTATACAGATACAGTGACCCATCTAGAAATCTGAAGTACCGTTACATAAAATTATTTTGTTATAGAACTGAGTAGTGAGGCCCATTTAAAAAGAGCAATTGAAGGGCTTGGTGGAAAACTATGCTAAGTGACTGTTTGGGTGTTTTTTTTTTAACTTGCTCAAAAATCGCCGAATTTGGCATGTGAACTTTGTTTCTTTTCGCTGGTTTCTGCTTAATTTTCGAGAAATAATGCCATCAAAAAGCCAAGTTTCTACCATGTTCTTTGTTGATCATTTCCCATTCGACAGTAGAAACTTGTTTGCTGCATAAAAGGTTCTGTCTTGCTTGTGGGATTGCCAGATGTTCTCTTGGCCACATGACTACCTGACCAATGCTGATTATTCCTGATGCAATTGTCTCAACAGCTGCTACAAGCACAGGAATAGTCTGCCCAATTTGTAGAACTTCAGCCCCAACAACTTGCCCAACTCCAAGGACCTCATAACCATTTGGTAGCTTTGGTTGTACAATTATAACCACTTGACCTTCAGGATATTACAAAAATAGAATAGAGGTTAGATTATGCATTTTATACACTGCTGAGAGGAATAAGCAGCTTTTAAGAGCCACAACACACTTAAAAGCCTTGTATAGTTGTTGTTGTTGGTCATTAATGTTTTAGTTACTGATGTATTCTTGTGAAATTTTATTTTTACTCGGGCTGCCTGTGTCTCGCGCGGCGCCCGGGTCTAAGATAACTGACGGTTCTTCTTTTTTGTCGTCGAGTATCATCCACAAAGCTCACTTCTGGCGTTTCTGCGCAAGCGCTAACCATTTTTAACAGAGTGATGCCTGTTGTCACGTATCGGAAAATGTCGATTCACCTTGTGTCTTTTGAAGTCTGAACAAACAATATGGTAAGAGAAGTGTCTGTGAATGTTTGCAAGTTCAATGGCGAGAAGAAAGCTTTTAACATGAGTAAACTTAACTCCAGATGGACTGCCGTGTTTCCTCGTGTCTGCTTCAGTAGACTGCGAGTAGTCTCTAATTTTGGCGATGGATTGTGGGGCGGGTGAAAGACACGTGCTCGTGCGAAGTTGCGAGGAGACGCGACGCAAAGGGAGCGCCAAAAACTACAGACAGGGAGTTTGACCTTTCACGGCTGAGTGATTTGGAAGTGTAAATCTCATAACAGCAAGAATGATGCCTGTTGTCACGTATCGGAAAACGTCGATTCACCTTGTGTCTTTGAAGTCTGAACAACTAATATGTTAAGAGAAGTGTCTATACAAATGTTTGCAAGTTCAACAGTGAGAAGAAAGCTTTTAACATGACCAAAATTTAACTCCAGATGGACTGCCGTGTTCCCCGTATCCGCTCCATTGAGATGTACATTTTGTTGAATAACTCAAGTACGGGATATCACACACCCCTGAGACTTTGACAGGTAGTTTATTTACTATTTTCCTACAATATCTCAATTTCTGGACTTTAATTTTTGAATGATAAGCGATTAGTTTTTACAAATGTACTAGCGTCACTTGAAACTGTCCAGAAACGTTCCTTTCTTGTGTTTCAAATGACCCTGGATTGACGTATTTGTAAACAGTTTCACTCTGCTAATTAATTTTCTACTCATATTTCACCGAGACTCCATTAACGTTTATGCGAAAAAATCCTACATCGTTCGATAAGCGTTTCCTTTCTCAAACAATTATCCATCGAAGCGAAAACAAGTGTGCTTAGGTTTTTCTTGGAATCAATACACTATTTTTATCACCTTGCATAACGATAAACCTCTGTGGCCTAAAGGTCATTGTTCCTGCCTTTGACGCAGCTAACCCGGGTTCGATGTCTTTTAGTGGTATATATCACGGGCTTTATTTTTTCTGTTTCTCTTTTTCTTGTTCTTTTAGAAATATTTTTTACAAGTGTTATAATTATTGTTCTCAATGGTTGAGCTGTATTTTAGAGGAATATATGTTGATAGGGGTCTAAAGAAATAGACTCCAACACAAGCTAAACACACTGCGTCCGATGTAAGAAAGAAAGACTTCCCTCTATTCTTTTGTTTAGCGCTAAGTTAGGGATACAATATTTAACTGTTTTTTGAAAGCCCGAGTTTAGGCTAATTGTAGCCTCTTGTTTTATTGTATTTTTGGCTGACAAATCTGATTACTGTCAATTATTTCCACACCTATTATTTCTGTAAGGCCAGTGTCATTAGCCAAGTGGACAAAATTCAGTACAATAATTTATTGGACACACAGTTTTATTTCCAAACTTACATGTAGTACACTAAAGCCTGGCAAAACTAGATAAAAAGTAAGGAAGATAAACCAGAGGGTTTTAAGCCTGTCCGTCTGAAATATGTTGAAAAGCATGCTTGGAATACATGTGTGTATACATATGTACCTAGTGCCAAGTTTGGAGTCACAGTCAAAGAAGCACAAGTGGCAGTTGCCTGTTGTTCAGCAGGACTATTTCTCTGTTCTTGCTGCTCTCTCCAGGCTTTCTCAATGTCAAACTCTACAAAAGCGAACTCTTCTACAAATTTGCCAATGACCTCCTCTATAAACTTTGTCTTCATTTCATTGTTGGCCCTCTCATCTATGAGTGTTATCTTTGTGGGTGTTAAGCCATTAAGGCTATCTAGGCCTGCCCAGCTCATAAATGCACAACACAAGTATGCCTTGGTAGCACACAGCATGAGGTTCTCAGCACTCTGGTAGTTCTGTTTTACTTTGCTGTAGACATTGTTCATATGCCATTGTTGCTGCAAATGGTACAGTGTCCCTGGCTCTCTTCCTGATATGGCATTGGGCTTATAAAGCTGCTCCCAGATGTACTGTTTGGGAGAACAGAAAATGAAATTGACAGTGTAAATTAATGTAGTGTGAAGGACTTACATGTATTTAAATCTAAAATTTTTTGGGAATCTAATTATGCGCTCATTAGTTTTCAGAAATAATATTTTATAGATAAGGGCTCTTAAAATATCAACATTTGACAAAGGTTTGTAGGAGCTGACATTTAATCTCTGACTGTGGTTTCTGGCTTTCACAAGGGAAATAAATATAGTGAATATTTGAATTTATACCATGCCATGGAAAATACAGCCAATCATAAATGCAGGAAACCCATTGTATATTCGTCGGTATTCCACCAAACCTTCCCATCGTGCAACACATTGATTGTGTATTCTATCGAACCTTCCCATCACCCTCTGCATTTGTTCAGTTGGCTAGTATAGTTACTGCTTGCATAGATTAAGATATATTGAGTTTGTTAAAGATGAACAATCAAATCCTAGTGGACTGCATCACACAAAATGACCACTTCATAACCAGGTGAAAGAAAAATTTGGAGAGACTGGATTCCTGTGTTTCCCTGTGCTTTGAGCCATTTTATCAATTTATTTTTAGGCCTGGGTATGAGGCAGCATAAAGGACCCAGCAGGCATGTATTTATCAACTGTATCTACATTTTGCACATTCTGATAAATAACACAAGCTCCTTACCCAGTGTCTGTCTAGTATGGTTTGACCTATTTTCAGCAACAAACAGGTTTTAACTGCATTCTCATTCTTTTATGCACATGGCACCAAATAATGGATCATAATTTTGATACTACTACATTACATACATGTCTTTTTCTGGTTGATACATAATACTGGAACAACTTACCCCAAGAAATGACTGCTATGCATGCCACAAGGTGGCGTTCTCTGTAATGTTGTCAAAACGTTCAGTGTGTAGGTCACACCCTATTCTTGTCTTCTTAGCCCCTGTCACTTGTTCACGTCCCAGTAAGTCACCACATAGAGGCACATTCACATTTTTGAGTACTCTTTCCCGCCTAGCAGATTCTTCCTCAGCAGAGGTCCCAGGTGGCACAGCGGGTTCATCATCAGGAGTGTACACTTTCATTAGGAAATCCTCAATATATTCCAGGTACTGGACAACATCTGCATGTTTGGTCTGGTTGTAAGGGACAATTGGGAGACCAATCATAGTAGACTTCTTTGCCATCTCTTTGGAATACCTAATATTGCAAAGGGTCAGTTTTTAACTTAGTTCTTACGTATAAGTGAAGTACAGTAAGTGAAAATTTCCTTTTCTTCCCTGGTTTGTCTGCTGTTGTCAGTTTATAAATTACTGTATGTAGTTCTTTTGAAAGAATAATTTTAATTAATCCACCACAAGTTTGAACAGTTACCTGTGGGGTATGTGGATGGTAACGGCACCAGTACTGTGAAGTCACTCTTCAACTTCCTCAGCTCATCCTCACTAAGTAAGTACTCAGTGTTATCAAACTCGTTAATGTTGGCCACAAGAGGATGAGTGTTGTCTAGTTGGCTTGATGGGACCCCATCAAAGGTGACATAGTGCCCTATCCAGTGCATATTAGAATTTCTGTGGCTCTTTAACAAGATGTTGGCAAGGACAGTAAAGTCAACATTATCAAATACAATGCGAAGGCTGCTATTGGTTTGAAGCACTTGCTTAACTTCTGATTTGATATCACCAACAACGCTGTCCATGATGTTAAGTAAACTGTCCCTGCTCTGTGTGACACCAGTCTTATTCAGTCAGTCAGGAATTTTCTTCCATAAGAAACCAAAATATTGTATACACCAGTAGAGTGATTTTGATGTCAACTAACCTATTTACATGATGTCAACTAAATATTGTTGGAAGGGCATCAACTATTTTATATTAAATGTCAGAGAATGGCAGAATTGAATCCTACTTATATTATACAAATGCCTACCTTCTTAGATGCATGACCAGAACCAAGGATCACTGCATTGACTTTCTGTACTAGGGACAACTCCCTGTTTCTGTAAGGATCAGTAAAATATTTTTTATTTTTTTTTTAAATATTTTTTTCACTCAATATCTTGCATGAACTAAATTTATAGCTGTGCCTGTTGAGCAATTAGACTTGCAGTGCAAGTGGGCTATGATTCAGTAGCCCATGAGACTGAAGGGTCTAAATTGTTTTAGTATCAACCAACTAGATCGTCAAACATTTTTACAGTTATTCAGGGAGAAAGGTACATTGTTCACTTTTCATCACACATGGTGCTACTAGGTGGTCTGTCTACCTATTGTAGCATATATAGCCAATCATAATGCAGGATTACAAATAGACAACAAGTTTGTTGATATGTAAAACAATTTTTTGAGGGTGGAAAGTGAGGAGGAGGGAATTGAGGATTGCTCATCAGGAGGATTAATTTTCATTCACCATCTAAATGAAACAAGGACCTCGTAAGTAGCATTATCATCCCTGATTGTAGTAGTAATGTACCAACCACTCTGGGATTGATTGGTTATTGAAACAGTGGCCTAAATCAAATTGTGATTTTCTTTTAAATTGTATATTTTAACAGCAAGGTTTACAAACATACTGTTCAGGTTGGCTTGGGAAAAAATACAGTTGAAATAGCATTTTACAATACCTGGTGTTCATAAGCACACCATAGGCAGTACATATCCTTGGTATCTGGCTGCCATCTGCTTTCACGTTGGGTAATGCCACAGCTGACAAAATGTTCAATACATTGGGACTTTTTCCTTCATTTCAGTCAGAATAGAGATCCACTGAAATTTGTTTAGTTCCTTTTCACTGTCCTTTGTCATTCGAAGAACAGATGGATTTTCTTTCTTCTGACACAGCTTTTGGCACTGACTATCAATATCCTGCAGTATGATAGCTTTCACACAACTCTTAATGAGTGGTATTTTCATCGTGGTTTCTCCCAGAGCTGGAGGTGATGATGCCGTAATCTTTTCAACTAGTTTTTCCTTTTCTTCCGTTGTAAGCACCCCAATGGTCCCTGCAGCAGGAAGCTCAACAACCTGTTTGTATAGATAATGTAATCGCTTGAATTGTTTGGATTCCAGCCACGTAGATAAATCTTGTATTTAATAAAATGTAAATGATGCACAATGGAAATACAATGTATTCACATCGTTTGTCGATTCATTTACAATACTCTTGTAGTGCTCCTGTTTATTGGTATATAAAAAAGGAAGTAATTTGTAACTTACCGTGTTCTTGTGGAGTCCAGAGGTAGAAAGAATATCAACTCCTTGTTTTCTGTCCACGCTAGCCTTGTCTACAGCTTTAGGTTTCAGGAATTCTGGCAAAATTCGTGTGGCATCAGTTGACTCCTGACGCTCCTCCTCATTGTGTACATGTACAATGTCGTTGTCAGCTCTCGATAGCGTCGAATCATTATCAGAATGCTGCATAGTTTGGACTGCAGGTCTGCGTGCTATTGGTATAAGAGCAGTAGTAGAAGATCTTGCGAACTGAAACCGGCAAGCCAGACGAATCTTTGCATATGGATTTGCTATATGGTCTGGTCGAGTTTTATTGCTTGTGTGCGATACTGAAGGCGATACCGTGGGACCCGGTGGGGTTTCTTCAAGCTTCTTTCCCCTCTTTATGCGTGTATTCCCTGATTCTGAATGGCAGACTCTCTGTTTACTATCAGACTCTCTGTAGAGAGTTTTGAATTCTTGAAACGTCGCAATTTTCCAAGCACAACAACGACATACAAACTGTGACAATCCGTCATTTTCATTTCCTTCGAGACCAGTAATTTCATTGTATCCTTCAATGATCGCTTCTCTTTGGGACTTTTCGCCGAAAAGTGAAATGGAGCGATCATTAAAACCCAAGGGTTTACAGCAGCAGCGACAAATCTTCATGTTTGCAAGTTTAGTTGGAGTCTTCTGCGCCATATTTGTTTAAAATTCGCGCTCAGCTGTTCTGTTTAGCAATTTTACTTCCAGTAGTTTACGCATGGGCAGTTTGATAAATCGAGTAGCCAATCATAATAGTTCTGGAAATGGATTATTCCAGAGCTCTGTGTCTTGGCACTGGCCAAAAGACACATGGGCTCTGGGAGCGAGATTGCACGGCTCGGCCATCAGGCGGGCCAAGACTACCTCGCCCTGCGGTCTTGGCCTGCCTAAGTTTTTGGGCACGCGGGCCGATAAAATTTGCTTTTACACGGCAAAATTAGGAGCGCCGTGCCATAAATTATTGGCCTGTGTGCCAAAATTTAGGAGTGCTGGGCCCAAACACCTTGTCGTGTAAGCTGGGCTAAAGTTACAATAATGGGAATGGCCAGATGAAAAAACAAATTCCATCAAGATTCTAGAAAAGACTAACCGAAGATATACAGAAGAGGAGGAACTTGCTTTTGATAATTTTGTATGGGATAAAACTGAACGGATTTTCAGAAATATTATCCCAACAAAGGCTTGATAACCATATTTTTAATTTATTTTCCGAGTATGTTGTTTTGGAATTGATTCACTCACTTCCATTTATTTTGGCAAAGATGCCTTTTTATCCTGTACCTTTATTATTATCTTCTTGCCACACCGAATAAATTACAAATAGAATAGAATAGATAATAATTAGCTAATTAATATTAACTTTAAAGTGAACATACAACTTGGAAGGAGTGACTGTGGCGGGGAAATCTCCGAGAAGCTCACCACATGTGATAGGTGGCTTCACATTAGTTAAGTAAGTAGACCTTACAGGCCAAAGGGGTTGCAGCTCTTACAGGCATGTAAAATGCATAGTGTATAGCGCATGTAAGGTGTGTGGGTAAAATTAATGTTCTTGTAATTACATGCATATGTGTTTACAGTCGGATCTTGATTATCCGGATTTCTCGATCATCCGGACTTAGTTAGCTGGTCCCAGTTTTTCATGAATATCAAGTAGCCGTATTAAAGGTTCGCAGCAAAACTTTTTTCCTTCAAATTAAGTAATGAATATTAATATGGAGGCCTACATTTTCTTCTTCAATGTAACTATGATTCAGCAAATTTAGATAAAAACATGTCTCTGTTTTATCACGAACTGTGGACTATTTTCAAGAATTGAACAAGAGTTCAGAGTATAACAACAGTGATCTTATTCTGTGGAATAGTTGAAAATTTCATCAGTGTGCGAAGCGCACGCATTGAAATTATAATTTCACGAGCAAACCAAAATAAGATATAATAGCGTATTCCCCTTTTCCCGCCAATTCAAGCCATTTCAAAGTCAAATGGAGTCTATAGAACCTCGCTTCTGTGTTCTCCCCTTTCATTTTCCAAAATCAGTGAACGCAAGGGAGTGGAAGAAGACGAGTTGAGACGTAGGATAGGAAACAAAATAACTTTATTGTGATGTAGTAACAGATTTGCACGTGAAAAACGAATGCACTACACTGATAATAAACAATGAAGTGATAAACGCAACCATAATGGAGCAAAAAACTGTGCT
>JAEMWC010000053.1:1570000-1597500 GCA_016490735.1 Pachyseris speciosa | reverse complement strand
AATACCAGTAAGTAAGTAAGTAAGTAAGTAAGTAAGTAAGTAAGTAAAGACTTTATTTATCCAGGGTAGCACGTAATAGCTACAGGCTAATAAACTTGTGGCCCTGATTTAAACAACTAATTACAAGTTAAAAATAGAACATCACTTAAAATTATGAATGAATAAAAACATGCGATTAAAATATTCGAAAAATGATCATATAAAACTCGATTACTAACTATGAAAATGATGTAAAAATTGCTGGTCCCTAAAAATCTTACTCCACATGTTGTGCTTAAAACAGGCTACAGAATCCACTTTCCTACTATATAAGGGTACATTATTCCAGAGTCTTGAAGCGGATACTGCAAATGTGCGTCCACCTTCGGTTTCTCTTTTATATTTTGGGCAAATAGCGTTGAAATTAGCGTACCGTGTATTCCGGGAATGACGTTTGTGATTAATTACTAGGTGATCATCCAGGTAGCTTGGTAGAGACCCATGTATACGTTTGTACAAAATGGAGCATTTGTCTATGTTACATTGTTCATAAAAAGGAATCCAGTGAAGCTTATTAAATAGTGCTACCGATGATGCTTGGCGGTCTGCGTACAAGATAACTCGCACTGCGCGCTTTTGCAACTTTAAAACTCTATTTAATAACTCCTTGTCGCACGATGACCAGATAACATTCACATAACTCAATACCGGGTGAATTATAGCATTATAGTATAGTAGGCGTTGAGATAATGGCAAAAATACTCTGATCTTACGTAATACAGCTATCTGCGAAGAAAGCCTCTTACAAATCATTTCGACATGCAAATTAAAAGAAAGCATGTTGTCAATTTCTAAACCCAAGAGGGTAGCACTGTTTACAATTTTGAGGGTTTTACTCCATCTGTTGTAACATTCGGCAGATTGTGAAGTTTGGGTGCAAGTCTTTTCCCGGTAATCATCAAAACCTTCGTCTTTTCTTCGTTTAAAGGTAGCTTATTTGCATTAGCCCAAAGCTGAATTTCACTTACAGATGTGTTCAGTGAAAGTTCCAGTTGTGATATGTTCCTGAAATCCGAAGAAGTTGTAATTGTTGTATCATCAGCGTAAAGATCAATTTGAGAGCTGACGTGTAAAGGCAGATCATTAATGAATAGAATAAAAAACAAAGGGCCCAAAATACTGCCTTGAGGAATGCCATGTTTAACTAGACACTCACACGATTCCGCTCCGCCTAAATAAACTGCTTGTTTTCTACTAGACAAATAAGAACGACACCATCTGAGCTCTTGATTGACTATGCCATAAGCCTCCAACTTCTTTAGTAGAAGTTCGTGATCGACCATGTCAAACGCTTTTCGGTAATCCACAAGCAACATACCAGAGACCTTGTCATTGTCCAGACTGAATAAAAGATCATCGATAATTTTAATAAGAGCTGTCTCGGTACTGTGCTGTTTTCAGAACCCAGACTGTCTAGAGTAGACCAGATTATGTTCATTGAGAAAGGTATAAAGACAATTATGCATGTGACGTTCAATAACCTTCGACAAAACGGGAAGCACGGAGATAGGTTGATAATTACAGGGGTCATACCTCGCGCCACTTTTGAATAAAGGTGTCACCTTTGCAGTTTTCCATTGTGTAGGATATTTGCATGTAGAGAACGAAAGGTTAATTAACTTAGCAACACTCGGAGCAATAACAGGAGCAGCAATACGTAGAAGACGAGCACTGATCTTGTCGATGCCCGAAGCTTTATGAGGACCAATTTTCATTATCATGGTGTAGACTTGCGCACTAGATATATCAGGAACTGAAAACAAATCAATTGGGTCCTTACGGGATTCGACAAAATTAATCAATTTGGACAGGTCTGAAGGAGAATATAATATGGTGTCACGTAATTTATCGGCGATCGTCGAAAAGTAGGAGTTAAAATGATTAGCCATTTCCAAAGGGTCGTCCACGTCATGTCCGTCAATTTTGACTCTGCTAATTTCTGGAGTATTCCTCTTTGGGCCAGTCAAAGTTTTTATTGATTTCCAGATTGCTCTTGCATTGTTTTTGTTGTTTTCAAAAGAATTGTTATAGAATTCACGCTTAGCTGAACGAAGAATAGCAACGGCTTTGTTCCTTGCGGAACGATAATTAGCCCAATCAGCCATGTCGTCTGACCGCCTAGCAGCCTTCAGTAAGTGATCCCTGATATGGAGCTGTTTAATCACTGCTTTCGTCATCCATTGAGGTTGAGTGGCCTGTTTCACGCACTTTTCACGCCATGGACAAAGGGAGTCAAGAACAGAGTTAAACATTTGCTCCAATGCATAAATAACATCGTCAATATCATCAAACAAAAAAGCAGTGTCCCAGGGGGCTTGAAGGAGTGATTGTATAAATTGCTTCTCATTGAAGTGTTTCATTTCCCGATACCTGATTCGCGACCCAGTTTTTACATGGGCGCTCAAGTCGCGAGTGTACTTTCGAACCACAAAAACAGGCAAATGATCAGAGAGTCCGATGTTATGACTAGTAACCAATGTAATTCTCTGGGGTTGACTGCAGTAGACGTGGTCCAGACACGACTTGCTAACAGGCCGTGTTGTAAAGTCCACCAATTGTTTAAAATGCATATTACAGTCCTTTTGAGAGTCTATGTTTTACATAACCCTGCTTGTCGCTATAATCAATGTTGATATCAGATACAATAATGGTTTCCATGTTCAGCAAATGAATTCCTTCGATATTAGCCTCAATTTTGATAACGTCTTCTTTACTGGAGGATGGTGGGCAGTATACACTACCCAAAATAAGAGATCGATTGGATTTGAATGGAAAGATTTCTAGCCAAATTGCTTCAACGTCTTGACTTTCCAAGTCAATTCTACATTTCACCGCCAGATGTTGATTAATAAACGCCATAATTCCACCGCCAGATTTTAATTTTCTATCTCTACGGTAGATAGAAAAGCCAGGAACCGCTTAAAGAGTATTTGGAACATCAGGTTTTAAAAATGTCTCACTTAAAAATAGAGCATCTAGCTGAGGCTTACCAAGACCGGAGTTACCAAGCAAATAAAGCTTTATCTGCTCGAACTTGTCAGCAGTTAGGTAGTTGACATTGCAATGCCCAATTCGCAATCCTTTTTCGCCCAGGCCGAGATAAAAATACGAGGAAGAATAATTTTCCTCGTCAATATTAGAGATACTTGATGCAGTTCCAAACGACAAAGTAAAGGATTCATCAGATGCGAACAAAGAGAAACTTAAATCAGCATTGGCGTCCACAGGACCAGGATTAAGAGAAACATCGTTACAGAGAAGCAGTAGGTTCGCCAGGAGAGTAGAATTCAATAGATGAACCGCCATCAACAGCTTCGTTCTTGCGGGCATGGAGGTAATGGCGGCAGTCTTGCTTCGTGTTCTGACCTCAGGAAGAACCAGGTTTGGAGTCGAGATGTTTCTCGCAACAATAAATCCCTCTAAACTTATTCCTCCGTTTCTATCTTCTAATTTCAGTGGATCTAGGTAGATAGAATTTAACTCAAGACTTATGACTAGGAAGATTACGACGACCTGGCGAACTACAAACCGCCGACCTGCCATGCTGCAGCATATAGTTAGTCTTTGAAAAGTTAATGGATAGTTTATTGAGAGCACAATACTTATAGATAAGTTTAAGCTCATGATTCATAACAGACTCAAGGTACTGTAAATTATCACTAGAAAAGAAAAAGTTAGTATCATCAGCAAAACTACGAACTGAAAGTTTATCAGTACAATTTGGTAAGTCATTTACATACAGCAAAAAAAGGAGTGGTCCTAAAGTTGAGCCTTGTGGTATTCCACATGTGATATTTTCATTGTCAGATTTAGTAGATTCAATCTTTACATACTGCTTGCGATTATGAAGATAGCTTTCAAACCATCTATGTGGGACTCCACGGATACCATATAAATAGAGTTTGGATAGCAAAATTCTGTGATTAACTGTATCAAAGGCCTTTGACAAGTCAAGAAATAAACCGCAGGTAACCTGCCTTTTATCAATAGCTAACTTTAAGTTATCTGTATTTTCAAGAATAGCCTGTTCAGTGGAGTATCCTTTTCTGAATCCAAATTGGTAGTTGTATAAAATATGATGCTTCTCCAGAAAAGCATATAATTGATCATAAATTAGCCTTTCAAGTACTTTACTAAATGGTGAAAGAGTCGCTATAGGTCGATAATTGCTAGGGTTGGTCGCATCACCACTTTTGAACACTGGAGTAACCTGAGAGATTTTCAATACATCAGGTACAACGCCTGTTTCAATTGAGAGGTTATAAATGTATGTAAGGGGTTTGGACAATGGTAGGGCAGCTGCCTTAATTAGCTTATTAGGAATATCCAGGGATGTTTTATTGTCACTTAAACCTTTAAATAGTGAAGACACCTGGGTTTCAGTAACAGCAGACAACAAAGCTAGCTGATGGGGTTGTTTTAATGAACTGTGTGGGGCTTCCTTCGCAATTCTCTATTTCTTTCGCCAGATTTGGACCCACATTAACAAAATGTTTATTAAATTGGTCTGCAATCTCAGCCTTATCAGTATAGACTCTATTGTTACGTATAACTTTTGGTATGGGAGTTTGTCCCTTTGAGTTTCGCTTGATTAGCATAGCGATTAGTCTCCAAGAAGCTCTCAAATTATTTTTACATAAATCAAAGTGTTGGCAGAAATACCTTTTCTTACTTGTATTTTTAAGCCAGTTAAGTTTGTTGGCATACTTTTTATATTCAGCTACTTTAGCTGGGTTATTAGATGAGTAGCACAATCATGACGTACATTTGTGTAACAGTGAAATTTTACAAAACTTTTCATATCCTCCCAAAAGTTGATCTAAATGAACATACAACTACAGAATGCTTTAGGAAACTAACATCTCATTCTAAAATGTCATTTTTTGTACTAACATAGCGAGAAAAACCAATTTTATGAATTACCCACAATGCCTTGCGGGCGGTTTACGGTCAGATCGTTCCATGGTCAGATCGTTCCAAGTCAGATCGTTCCACAATATAGTCAGATCGTTCCACAATATAGTCAGATCGTTCCAGAATAAAAGTCAGATCGTTCCACAATATAGTCAGGTCGTTCCACGATATAGTCAGATCGTTCCACTTATAAATAGTAAGGAAAACCTTCTCCCTAAAGAAAAACGTCCTGTGTAAGTAAGTAAACAAAACGAGTTAACCATGTTTACCGATATGAATTAGTGTGAGACCTTTCCTGACTCTTCAAACTTCTTGAATGTCTTTTTCTCCGTGAACTGCACCTTATTTAAACTTTGAAGTGTATTTGTTAAATGTTAATGCAGTTGATCACGATGAATTTATCAATTTTAACTTTATCCAAAGACCGCCATTTTGGTTAACACTATTTTGAATTGAATAGAACCCAGTCCCAAGTTGAGTGCACGATGCTCAAACAAAGCTAAAACACCCCCCAGTCTGGTACCCAGTCTCACTTTCTCTAATCGCAAAGAAATGTTTATCTCGTTGTTCATATTGGTCATTGCTTTCATATATTTGGTGGCTCCTAAAGGAGCCGTTTGTTGGTGTACATGTTGTAGTCTTTTATTTTTATTTAGTTATCTCCCCTTGGTCCATTGAGGTAGGAGCACGCTTTCAGCAGCTGCTTTGCAGATCGTTCATTTGCTTCAAACTCCTCCCATAAATCAAACAACTTCGACTGCAGTTGGCGGTACTTGAGTTGCTGTATACGCTTGAGTTTCTTGTCAGAAACAAGACAGATCTGCAGGGCGGTGAGACGAGCTTCCCTGTGAAGAAGCTGGATGAGGATATACATGGGCAGCTGGCCACGTCCTGAGGCTCGGCGGTTGAGACCATGGTGCCATCCTTCTATGTCGTTGTTGCTTCTGACTGCTTTCTTAAACACCGTCCAGTCTGCGGGTTTCCATGTAGGGCCACTGATCCAGGTGCTGGACACATACTCTGCTAACGGTTGGAGTGGCAATGGTACTTGGCGTTGGAGTCTCTGGAACATTGGTGTAATCTCGCTTTCAGGCAGGAAAGGCAGTGCCATCAACTTTCTGATCAAAGAGTAGGTCCCGCGGTCACAGTTGTTGGAGACCTTCTTGATGGGGACGGACAGTCTCCTGACATGTAATACACGCGGACGCAGACATGGTAACTGGATAGCGATAACTGGATAACTCGTATTAACTTGATTAACGGATGCTGTAGCGATATGTATACCCGCAACAAAAGTGCCCTTTTTATATACACCCCTTGGATCAAAAGTTCCAAATGGAAGAAATCACGCTATTTGATTGGACGAGTCTTTTTTGACGCACAATGATTTATTAAAACTGTTCTCACCTCGAATTAACATAAGTTCGCACATTGCGCGTGGGTCTTGCTAAAAGTCTAGTAAAAAGTGAGTCTAAGTAAAAACAAATAAAACGATTACCAGTACGTTAGGACTTTGAGTCAATTTGTATTTAAGGATTTCATCGTTCTTTCAAATTGGTATGAACGAATATAAACAAACATGGACGTAGAATTCTTGGATCAGTGTTTTAATTGACAGTAAACTTGTTCGACGCACAATGACTTTATTCTCACCTCAAATTAACATAAGTTCGCACATTGCGCATGGGTCTTATTTTAAAAAAGGTGAGTGTTTCTTGAGTTTAGGTAAAAACAAATAAAACGATTACCGGTACGTTAGGACTTTGAGTCAATTTGTATTTAAGGATTTCGTCGTTCTTTCAAATTGGTGTGAACGAATGTAAACAAACATGGACAAAGTAAACCGTATTTAAGTTGTATTTAAAGTTAACCGTATTTATTTACAAATACAAACAAACATGGACGTAGCATCCTTGGATGAGTATTTTATTGATGCACAATGACTACATTCTCACCACGAATTAACATAAGTTCACACAGTGCAAAAAAAGGAGCGTGCTTTAGTCTAAATAGTTTAACGTAAATGTATTAGCAGTGAAATCCATATAGACTTGTTCAATGAATGAAATGAACATGCGTCGATCCGAACGTATAAAAAAGTTATCCATAATTTAAACAGTAATATAGATCTGATTTTTTTTTCGTGGAATGATCTGACTTTTTTGTGGAACGATCTGACTTTTACTGTGGAACGACCTGACTATATTGTGGAACGATCTGACTTGGAACGATCTGACCATGGAACGATCTGACCGGATACCCTTGCGGGCATATCAATTTTCAAAAATTACCATAATCAAAGTTAATAACTTCGTATAATCTTGTGGGTTATTCCTATTATTAATTTTTATACACTTTTATCATGATAAAGCTAAAAGGTTCACAATGAAGCCATGGAACGATCTGACCGGATACCCTTGCGGGCATATCAATTTTCAAAAATTACCATAATCAAAGTTAATAACTTCGTATAATCTTGTGGGTTATTCCTATTATTAATTTTTATACACTTTTATCATGATAAAGCTAAAAGGTTCACAATGAAGCCATAATTTCCTCATGCTCAATAACTGGAAGTTTATAAATAGCTCCCCGTCTTTTGGTTTCTTTTGACTTCAAGACAAGGTCTCTGCATATGTGGCGAACAGTTCCAGAAAGGACAGCTGCCTGTTTCCCTGCTTCTAGCTTGAAAGTTCTCCCTGAGGAAAAAGTGTCCCAGTAGCACTTTTTGCCCACAAGAGAAAACTGACCCATAGTCATCCTCAAAGTCACTGTCAAGTGTGACCACACCATTACTAAGAACTTTCAAGAGGTAGTAGTCATAGTGAATGTCATCATCCGCAGCAACTGCAACAACACTTCCTTCGCCTGTAAGTTCAGCCAGATGAACAGAGTGTTCAATGTCACCTGCATCTTCTGTTGATCTTGTTTGTGCAGCACTTGGTTCTCTCTGCAGTTGCACTTCTCTCCAAGGCTCCACCCAATGCTGATTCTCGCATTCATCGTACTGCTCCTCTAGACAACTGAAGCAGTAGCAGGCTCTTTCTCTGACATAAAACTTCAGCTGCTCACTGCAGGCCCTAACAGAATGCAGTTGCCGGATGCCCTTTATTGTTCTGAAGCTTCCATCTGGACGACTGCGTGGAATAGACTGAGCTCCAGATGCTGGGATATGAAAGAACACCCTGCGTTTCAGATCAACTGAATTCCTCAGATCAACTGATCAACTGAATTCCTCAGATGTAGCTTTTTGCTTGACATGTGATCCCGCAGCATCCTGCTCCCCCTTAGCATGTGATGTTGCAAAGAATTTTCTTTGCACAACATAGCCCAGATGCTGAAGAGAGCATGATAGATCTCCAAAACAGTGCCTGCTTTTATACTGCCCTGCACACCCATCAGTGAACTCATGCATTTTGGTGATCTGTGTTCCTACTTCATCTTTCAGATAGGTGGATATTAGCTTCTGTATATGAAGAACTGAGTCATGGTCTTGGGTTACATCATCACTGATAGCGAAGAGGTACTCCTTGATGACTTCTGGTTCTTCTGTTGTGCTGGTAACCCCATCATACTCTAATGAGGCATGCCTATAGAGTACCGTTACATGGATACTAACTTTATCCATGTTGAAATACTGCGATTGTATTTCATCCTGGTACCTACAGGCATAACTCTCAGAGTAGTCATGGATGCATAGGGCATGGTCAAGTGGGAGATGTGCAATAAGCTGATCACACTGTTCCCTCTCCCATTTGGCAAGAAAAGAATGGTAGGGAAATGATTTCAAAAGATTACAGAAGTAATCAAAGAGTTCCTTTGGTGATGTTTCCTTGTTGACCAAAGAGATTTTTTTGATATCCTTTCCATCCGCACCAGTCTTTCCAGACGGCAGATAGTCATACCGTTTCCACTTTACGTTTCCTTCAGGTGAGATTTCTTGAGGAAGCAAGGCAAATTCATCCACACCACATTCACTGCATTCTCTCTTAAGGCAGGAAATGTTGTGAAACTTGTTTTCACCTTCCACAGAGCACAGGGTTTCAGAAATAACTTCTCCAAGAGACGAATAAATGGTGGCATCAACCCCCTCTTTTTCTGCAATCTTTGACCGGACTTTCATACAGTCTTTGAATAGCATCTGCACTTCAACATGTTGTCGACACATACATGTTTGCCGGTCTCTGTCTTTGGCGCCTTTCACAAAAAAGGGCTTGAGGGATTCAAACTTTCTTTGCTTGATTTTAACTTGAGGGTGTTCAGCTTGAAACTTCTGAAAAGCCTCTGTTTGTGTCAGTTCCAGGACATGCTTAGGGTGCTCAACTGAAACTTTTGGTTCAACGCGTTTACGCATGACATCGTTTTTATTTCCAGTTGGCCTACTAGCCGAGTGTGTCCAAAAGTCATAAACCAGTTTTTTGGTTTCCTCGGATAAAGCATCACGACGTGTTTGCGGTTTTTTTGCTAACCAGCAGGACTCTTCTCCTTTCAGAATCTTCATCCTTTTCTCAATTGATGTTGAAATGCTGCGTCTGTCAAGTGAAAAAAGCTTAGAAACTGTTTTCCTGATCGGCTTTTCTTTACCGCCTCCCCAAATGCCAAGGACTTAGCTGCTGTGTAGGCTGCTCTTCCGGAATTTGTCTTGTCAGTTTTGATTGCACTTAATCCTTCGCTGAAATCTTGCGCAACGGCTTTCAAGACTTCAATTTCTTTTTCTTCTTCCGGAGTTCGCAATGCTCCTTTCTTTATAAGAATCTTCCTTGTTCGGGGACTACTGCTTATATCAAGTAAAATTTTGGCTTTTTTGCTTGGTGTGGAAGGCGTCGCGTTCTTCACTTTTTCCAAAGCCCGTTTTTTTGCCATTCGGTTTGGAAAACTGTTTTCTTCTCCCTGAGAGTTAGATCCATCTTCATTTCCTGTAGAGGTTTGGGACGTTTTAATTCTTTCTCTGTACTGTTTTGCTCTCTCCCTTTGTAAGGCTTTTCTTTTCTGATCCTTTTCGAAAGTGCCTTTGTTTTGTTTGAAGCGAGCTTCATTTTTTGTTGCTTTCTTCAGTTTCTTTTCATTGTGCCGTGTTGACCTTTGTTGAGACGTGGAGGTCGAAGATTTTCGCGACTGCCGATACTCCGAATTTTTTCTGATAATCTGCTTCTTGTTGTTCTCATAATACGCTTTGTTCTTTGCCTTCTTTTCCTCTGCCTTTTTCTTTCTCCACTGTTCTATTCTTGACAACTTTTGTTCAGAATCTGAAGCCATTTAAATGTTGATTATATGCTTCGCTTACTCCGCAATTGAGAAATTCCCGCAAAAAATTTTGCACGTGGATTGCAAAACACTCGGTTAAAAACTGGCCAAAGTCCGTGAAAAAACCGGATAAACTGGATAAAAACAAGTTAAGGCCTGGCTGCTAAGTTGTTTGTCATTAATTAACGCAAAGCGAACGTTTTGATGGCGGATATTTGCTCCGAAGAAGAACGAGGCGTTAAGTTCTTTCGCGCGCAGTAACTACTTCTTTGTAACGCTGGGAGGAAAGAAGCGTTTCAGACTGACAAAAAGGTCTCGATCTTCGAAGATATTAATCGTTTCTTTCTGAGATGTAGGGTGTAATTTGTTTATTAGATGAGCATTCCGTTTTGCATTGGGGAGCGTGATACGAGCTGTGACAAGCAAGGCACCAAGGACATTTTCCGAACGTTCGCTTCGTTTATTGTGCAAATTGTAATGGCAGACAACATGTTTAAGACCAAGAAAAATAACTGCTGTGTTTCGGGTGAATGGAGTTTTTCGGTGAAACTTTCACAAAACAAAGTAAAACAAATGAGCATTCTCCAAATGTATTTAGTTCTCAATATTATGCAAACGTCGCCATCCCACAGTGCAAGGTTTCACAAAACAATGTCAAGGATTACAGGAGCGTGATGGTGAACCTTGTTTTGCTCGTTGTCTTCGTTTCTCTTAGAGGTGAGAAATTAACCACAGTTTTTATTTTGTAAGTTACAATCACTGTATATTTTAAATGTTTTGGAAGTTTCTTCCCGATTAATAAAGTATAAGTCCCCTAACCAGCGTTGTTGTTGTCGTGTTTCTAATTTGCATGTTACGCGTGACGCGCCATTTTTGGTCCCTGACATGAATTCTCAAATACATTTATTCCATTTTTATGCCACTGTTATCCCTAATTAACTCCGTACAAAATCGTTAATATCTAAGAAATATTCCTGCAAAATCTGAGTGGCTTGCGCCTTTTCGTTGCGGAGATATGAGCGGAAATGTTTGCCCAAGATGCAGTTTTCAGAACTGTACATCACGATTGTGCTACTCATCTTTAAAGAAAAAAATGTGTTTTATACATTGCATGTTTAGTTTTGATTGATTTAAAAATGCCTTTTGTTATCCAAGGCTTAGCAGCTAATTTTTTTTTTTTTTTTTGTGACATCTGCCTTATTGGTGCATGTTTATTTGCAATTGATTTAAGGAGGTCTATTGTTTTAGCTGTAATCTCATGGAGGTCATTACGCGCACTATATATAGCATTCCAGTTGACCGCATTAATATCCTGTAAATAAGAATCTTCATTATACTTACTATAATCCCTATAGTATCTGACTGTATTATGCCTTTTTACTGGTATGTCAGTAATGCAAATAACTGGAAAATGATCAGATAAATCAACTGTGATTATTCCGGAAATAATTCAACTCGTAGTATTGGTATAGATGTGATCGATTAGCGTAGCTGAATGATGGGTCAATCATGTTGGCTTTGTTATTACAATCAGTAGATTGTTAGAATAGAGCATATTTAGGTAATCGTCAGTAGGTTGGTGGCTATTGCATTTAAAGAAGTCTATATTCATATCACCAAGGAGATATAGCTGATACTTATTAAGGTTGAAGTGCTTGATTACCTCATCAAGTTTATCCTTAAATATATCAACATTTACTGGTGGGTGCTTGTAGATACAGCCAACCATTATAGGTCTGTTGCCATTGCCGGGTGCTATTTCCACGCAAACAGATTCTACGTGTGGAATATCTAGAGTTATATCTGTCCTTGGAATTGACTTTAAACATTTGTTAACATAAAGGGCCACCCCCCCCCCCCCCTGCAGACGTTAGAGAGTCAGCATGGAATATATTATAATTAGGTAAATAAACATTGTCAACAGTACTCATATTGAGTCTAGTTTCTGTGATTCCTATGACATCTGGCTTTAGATGTAGGGAACATAACATCTACAAGTACGTTTAGGTTTTTTGTTAAACTCCTAATATTGCAATGGAGGAGAGAGATGGGTTCTGTTCCCAGCCTATATAGAACTTTATTTAACCTAGGAATATCATAATAATTAGATTGGCGATTTATAAACATGTTGTCTGGGTCAGCCTCATCAGATTTGTCAGGGTTAGATATCATGTTGTATATATCTATATCTTTAAGGTTCTCTAGCTGCGAATGACTGGTTCCATTAATCGGGTGAAATTCTCTGTTATCTAAATTATAAAATGGTAACTCTTGCAGACTATTTATGATCATCATGGTTGTTTATATTAGCAACCATGGTAGTAATTGAGCATAAAAAAATTATGAATTTCTTATCTGATCAAGGTAGTCTTCGAATTCCTCGTGTGTGACAAAGACTTCAGTTCTTGAAGATTCATTGGCCTTTAGCAAGATCTTTCCATTTGCAGTCCACAGATATTTGTAATTGTTCTTTTGCTTGAATTCGTTAATACGGCCAAAAAGTCGCTTTCGATAGCTTGTAAGGGATTCATTGATGTGGATTTTACTGTTGTTTGCCGCTGTATGATCAGTTGTGGCTTGTACAGATGGTAAATGGCTTGTATTCTTCCCAGATAGATTCCTTCGTTTCTTGTAAACTTGTTCCCTTACATCCCTGTAAACGAATTTCACGATCATTCGATGTTTTACTTTCTTAGTATCTGGTAGTCGATGAACTGCTCCAATATGGCTGTCGTCAATTTCAACGCCAATCAGGGATCCGATCTCCTTGACAAGCTGCTTGGGATTATCTTCCGGTAACACCAGAACGCCTGTTATTTCTAGGCAGTCTCTTCTCGAATACTGCTGCATTTCGTCAATGGAACAATTGATCCGGTATAAGGACTGTTGTTGGCGATCGTTTTCATCAGTCATTGTCGATAGTTCTGTTTGCATATTATCGGTGGTCTTCGCAACCTCTACAAGCTTTTTTCCCAATGCATCTGACGCTTTGTTCGCAGTTTGAAGTAGGCCTGCAACAGAATCGTATTTCGCTGATATGAAGGACTGCGAACTTTTGATGGAGTCAACCCGCGCTGTTAATGTCTTGATGGCCGTTCTCAGTGATTCAATTTCCACTTTAATCTCCCACTTGATACTTGGCAAAAATTCGTTCTTCCACACTTTACGTAAATCATCGATGTTTAGGTAGTTTCCCTTATCCATTTCTA
This sequence comes from Pachyseris speciosa, assembly GCA_016490735.1. Taxonomy (NCBI): domain Eukaryota; kingdom Metazoa; phylum Cnidaria; class Anthozoa; order Scleractinia; family Pachyseridae; genus Pachyseris; species Pachyseris speciosa. Next base: position 1,584,094 of record JAEMWC010000053.1, on the reverse strand, counting down.
AACCATTTGAAGTATGTTTAATGCTGATTAGTAGCGTACTACAGACTGCATATTAAGCCGCCATTACTGCGTGGTCACCCTCTATGCTACGCTGATGTGTATTTTATTTTACCTTGCCTTGACTTAGTTAAAAAAAATTCGTTTTCTAATAGTACTGCCTGAGGATAACTAGAAGTTCAGCTAATCTTCAAGTCACGTAATTTGCGTCGGCTGAGCTCCCTTTCCGTTCTCTTGTCAAATCTACCTTTGCCTTCTTTGAATAGATACCAATAATTAATGCTAAACTGAAATGAGTATGTAAATAAATACCAGTAAATGAATAAACAAAAGACAAACAAGGTTGATCATTGACTTTATCTGATTTGGTTTGACTTGTTTGTTTGAAAGCTCGGCTGAGCTCAGCTACTCGTCGTGCTCGGCTTTGCTGTCTGTCGCGAACTCGTTATCAATTGTCTCTTCTGCGTCTTCTGCTTCTTCTTCCTTGTCATCCCAAACCGCAAATTAAAAGCAAATTTAACAAAGTACAGATGCTAAGAAAAACAACTCCGATAAGTGCTGCTATGGCGAACAAGTTCATAAACAAGGCCGAGGTGATTTCAACAAAGAGCGAACATGCTAAAAAGCACGTGCTTGAAATGATTGACATCAGAAACAACCTCGCTCCCACGAAATGTGGCAAACTTGACTACAAATCATTCGAAAAAAATGGCATGGCCGCCATTAAATACTCCGAAAATGATAAAGGAAAAAAGAACAAACCTTATTCGTCCATCCAGGCTTTCTTGTGTGCAGAAACCTGCATTCTCCTGAGCACGTCAATTCGTAGCTGACGAACGCCTTTGAATATCACATGCGGTGGAAGTTTCTCACCGTTTTGGGAATGAAAGCACTGTAATTAGTAACTTTTGGAAGCAAATTGTTGTGAGTATACCGAACGTGGTCAACAAAATTTCCTGTAATTCTGGGTGCGCCTTATAACTGGGTATTTAGGTGAAATTTTCATTTTGCTTACTTGCCACAATTGTCTTTGAAAGTTTAGGGTGCGTCTTATAACTGAGTGTGCCTTATAAGTGAATAAATACGGTATTTTGCATCTGCATAGGTCGCTTATCTCCGAGCTGTACTGTATAGTAGCTGTTCAGTAATGGAATGTAAGTGTAGTGAAAATTATTAAATAAAAAAAAATCTGTCAGAAAAAAAAATTTCCGCTGAACCAGTAGTATGTGAGAATTAAGTATGTGTCAAGTTTCTTCTTGCGCGATCAACCAAGGAAAGCATAGCTCACCAATATTTTCATTTTGCAATGAATTTTGTACTGCACATGTCCAACTTGTGTGCTTAAAGTAGCCTACTTACACTGAAATTAGACCTGTTTACTTATGAACTAAGTGCCAAGTACACTTGAGGTTTTTTTTATTGGATGTTTGGATGTTTATTTTACCACAAAATACAAATAACCATAAAACAAAACAGTTACACAAAGAATTTGAAAGTGGCGAGGAAGCCCAAAAGGAAACTACGAGGCTTATAGACATTGGGCTCCCTCAGAGGAAAAATAAAGTTAACAGTAACAGTAAGGCCAGGATCGAAAGTAAAATACAATGAGGGTAAGTGTAAATTAACTAAATACACAGACTGAGTTGACAAAATATAAAGTATGGTACATGTAACAATGACTATAAAAATAATATCAGACATGTGAAGAAAGATAACTATTTACTACAAGATTTTTAACTAATAATTCACAGTTTTTTTTTTTCAATTTCGTTTTGAATGAGTGGAGAGAATTAGATTCTTTAAGACTACTTACTGAGCTAATATGAACCCACTTAATGCCGTTTATGTAATGTTTAATAAATGAGCAGGAGTGTTTTATCAAACATGAAAAAAACAAGACAACAATAGTCGTCATTACAGTGGTCAAAATGTTGTGGTTCGCCTTGAAATCAATGGCCTTTCCAAACAACTCATAAATTTATGAAATCAATGGCCTTGCAAAAAACTCATAACTTCATGAAATCAACTGCCTTACCAAACAATTCATAAATATGAAATCAATGGCTTTTCCAAATAACTCATAAATTTATGAAATCAGCGGCCTTGTAAACAACTCATCAATTTATGAAATCAACTGCCTTACAAACAGCTCTTAAATTTATGAAATCAACGGCCTTTGGAAACAACTGATAAATTTATGAAGTCAGTGGATGAGTTGCTTTGCCAGATCAAGCCTGAAGCTGATCATTGGTCACTTCCGTTTCTCGTTGTTAGCGTAATATGTGGATTCAAGAATGAACCCATTGCAAACTGAAAGATTAACCCACTGGCGCCTGAGCGATTTCTGTGTGTTTCGGATTGCTCTATTTTTTATTTATTGCTAATCATTAACTAAATGCACAGTATAAACAGATAACTTAAAGGGTAAAAAAAAAACAACAATCTTTAGTCAACTATAGCTAAAATTCCTAATTACCAAATAAAAAACACTTGCTACCAATCAAAGATTGCCCAAAAAACAAACTTGGAAGTAAAATTTTGAAAATTCACAGGGAAATTAGATCCTGATAGCTGAGTTAATCTTTTGTCTCACGATTGAGTCACAAAGATGTGGATCGCGACGTTTCGACCGCTATACTATTGGTCTTCATCAGGTGATGGTGTCGACTGGCTGTGTGTGAGTATAAGAAGCACCGTGGCTGGTGGTGATTGGTGCGTTTCAATCCTCACTTAGGCTGTTCTTGATTGGAGGAATTAGATCCTTGTCGTTCAGACTAGAAATTGTTCCCTCAGCGGTCTGCTTTGGTACTGATCGGCTGTTGTGTTGTTTGATCGTGGTCATCCATGCTTCAGGAATTTCAATTCCACTGTCCCTGTTGATGTTGTTAGGGTGAAGTCTTCTGTGAATAGCCTCTTTAACCCTACGGGTGTACCAATGTGGGTCTCGGTCAATAAATTTAACTTTGTCCCAGAGCAGATAATGTCCGGTCATGTTGCTATGTTCTGAAACGGCGGAGGATTGGGTTCGAGCAAGCCTTATGTCTCTATCATGTTCCTTAATCCGTTCATACATAGATCTTCCCGTCTCTCCAATATAAACCCTACCACATCCGCAGGGAATCTTGTAGACTACTCCATCTTGTTTTACTGGATCGATAATGTCCTTAGGTCGCACTAGGTGTGATCTAAGAGTTGTGTCAGATCTGAAAACAGTCTGTATGTCTTGTTGTTGTAGGCAACGGCGAAGAGCCTCTGATGTGCCTTTGACGTATGGCAGAACCACAGTAGATTTAATTTCTGGTTCAGGTTCTTTAGTGGTTGTTCGTCCCTTGGTTTTCGTAAGATTTTTTACAAACGAAAACGGATAACCGTTGGAAACAAGGACCGATGAGAGGTGTTTCTTTTCACGGGAGATAACTGATGGTTTTGTTATGAGGTGTTTAGATCGATCGTACAGGCACTTGACAATACTGCGTTTTACAGATTGCTGGTGGTGTGAATCGTACGCTAGGTACTGGTCAGTGTGTGTAGGCTTTCTGTAAACACTGGTAGAGAGGTATCCATTCGAATCCTTGATGATCAACGTATCAAGGAAGGGAATTGAGTTGTCATTCTCAGTTTCCATTGTGAAACAGATCATCGGCTGTTGACTATTGAGGTGTTGTAAAAACATAATAATAATAATAATAATTTAGAACTTACATAGCGCATTTTCCATGTGTATATGATCAAATGTGCTTTACAAGCAGATGAAATTGGAATTTGGAAATGTTGGTTTTTGTGGAGAGGGGAAAACCAGAGAACCCGGAGAAAAACCTCTCGGAGCAGAGAAGAGAACCAACAACAAACTCAACCCACATATGACGTCGAGTCCGGGAATCGAACCCGGGCCACATTGGTGGAAGGCGAGTGCTCTCACCACTGCGCCATCCCTGCTCCCTGCTCAACTTTGTCATGATCTAAGATGGTAAAGGTGTCATCCACATAGCGTTTCCAGATCTTAGGTGTACAGGGCGTCGATGTCAAAGCTTGCTCCTCAAAACCCTCCATGTAGAGGTTAGCTATCACTGCGGATACCGGGCTACCCATGGCTGCTCCTTCTTGTTGTTCGTAAGTCAGTCATCATACTGGAAGTATGTGGATCTAAGATCGAAACTCAAGAGGTCTGCAATCTGCGTAGGTGTTAGAGTTGTGCGGTTGGCAAGGCACAGGTCAGCGTCTAGTTTTCGCAGTGCAGTCTACTGCTCCTTTGATTGGAACGTTCATAAACAGAGACACTACATCGAAAGACACCATGATCTCGTTTTCTAGTGTATTTCAAGTCCTCAGAAATGCGATTTATTTCCGCCATTATGAGGCAATGTCAGCATGTTTTAGTATCTCATTTTTAAAGTAAAAATGCCATTCCTTTTCATAAAAAACATAAAGCTACGTCAAAACATGCAAATTTTCATTTATAAAACTATGATGAAAAAATACTGCATTTCATCTTATTTAAATTTTGTGTTTCGTCAAAGACGGATGGACAAGAAGCATTCTTCAGGTATATCTTTCCGCAAAAAGCTGAACCACAGCATCGTAGTTAACGGGCTTTTCAGAGTGAATGTTCATCAGAGCCAAGCCTGACAGTCTTTCCGTTGTCATGGTGGTATGTAAATATCCTTTGACATGCTTCAAAGTACTGTTTGCTTGCTCGTTGTCGGCTGAAGTGACTGGCATGGTGCAAGCAATTTGCAGCAAACAGCTAACGTTAGGGAAAATGTCGGGATCACAGGCCTGGTGGAAAGAGAGAGACAAAGATCATTGTCATCAGTTCAATAAACAATGTAATTTTGATCATTTAAATAAGATGGACTTCAGAAGTGAAGTGTTTTACCTCTAATGCAGGTTGAAGAGAGCCTGGCTTGGTTACTTCTGATTTCCATTTCCATTCCACTGTGATGACGAATATCGTTGTTGATAAGAGTATAGACAACGCTAAACCACATTCGATTTGTTAATTGGCCTGATGCTTTGCAGGAGCACAAAAAAAGGAGACAACGAATAAAGCCACATTTACAGTGAACCAAAAATGTATCTGTTTTTTATGGAAAAAATGTTTTAGCTTTATTGAGAAGTAGAGGTTTAATCTGGTTATGAACATTTTGCATTTAAGATTGACTGTATTTATTTAATATTTTTACAAGTTTTTGACGTTAGCTGTTTTGATGTAGGGGGTTCGATCGAACCCATGAATCCCCCTAGATCCACCCCAGTCCAATGCTGTGAACTTTCAATGCCACTTGTTCCAACATTTGAAACTCCTTTCTTGAAAACATTTTTGCGGCATAATTAAATTAAAATAATTGAATGGGAACTGAATAAAAAACTATGGTTAACGACAATAATGGTGCAAGAACTTGTCAAAAATATGAAAGTTTGAAGTGCAATTATGTATCAGGATCACTGTATGTAAAGGAGATGTTTATCACAAAGACCTAAAAAGTTGACTTAGAACTAGCAAGGGTAAAATTGGGAGATAAAAAATAAAAGAAATAATGTAACGACATAAACACAAAGATAAATAAGTAAATATATAATCTGAAGTAAAATAAATAGGAGAAGAAGCTTAGTGAATTGGGGTCTTCATGCCATTCATATCGGGCAGAGCCAGTGATTGAAAGGATCTAATGTTATGGGCTCAGACTGTTTCAGGTGATACTTTGTTCTAAACGCGGACGGTTCTTGTAAAGGGAGACTAACTGTATGCCAAAATGTTTGAGTGGAGCTGAAGCAGAGGATGCTGAATACTTGATCTTTATTGTTACAGTCAAGTAGCTACGCAAGGAACAAGAACAATATAAAATGTGGTTATTGCTTGATAACTTGAATAGTTTTGCAATACCTACTACACTACAGAGATCACACATTTAGGATTCTTGGTAAAAAAATGTCTGCAAGCTTTATTTGAGGTCTTCCGTTCGTAAGGGAGTTTGAAGAGGGCTCCAGCTGTCAGGACCTTCGGAAAGAGAATGATATTAGACTGTTGTAGAATGGCAGCACAATTTCTGTAGTATTTGTGGTTCCTTTCTCAAAGCCCTTTTTTTATATTTCTTTGGTGGGAAAATGAAGGTCCTACTGAAGCGTTTAAAATGTAGAGGCCAATCATTCCGACAACTTTTGACAGCTGAAATCATTTTTCAATCAGGGAATCAGGATGCAAGTTTCCTGCTAGTAATGAAGGTGTAGTCTAAGTTCTAATTAGGTTGGCACTGCTTGTTTGTTGGGGTTCTTTGAAGCCAGAGTGTGAGAGAGCTGTCATTTGTTGAATGAACACTGCATGATCAGTTGATAACAATCTCATATATCCTAGCTCTTTGTCTTTGTTATTGTATTCCAATAACAGTTTTCTGGTTGATGGTGACGATGATTTTGTTATTGATGACCATAATTGCAGTGGTTGGTGAACGGAATAAGAGGAAACTGAAAAGATTCACAGGGCTGAAAGAAATTAAAAACAAAACCTTTTAGTTCTAATGAATGAATACCACGTCCTTTTAAAAATGTCCTGTGTAGTTATTATTAGTATTATTATAATTATTATTATTACAGTTAAATGGTACAGATTGGTAAAATTGTGACAATTATATAGCAGTTGAAGAACACGCCTGTTGACAGAGTGCTTGATAGAAAAACTAGAGCATTAATACAATCAAGTTGGTCTGATCAACTGAAGTTTCTTGTTTGTTTACAGGAAGACGCAAGTTCATTACGCTTATTCAAGGTCACAAGGTCAGGTCGACAGATAATGAAATATTTCTCCCACAGGCACAAATTACAATGGTTAGAAGCGGGATTAAACGGCACCGCTTGTTTCAAAATCTTCCAAGTTATATGGTGTTCTACCTTAGTGTCTTTTAAATGCCAAAATGTGTACTTAGTTCAGTATTGAGTCTCTTGTTCTGGTCTTTGAAAGAAGACGTGTGGTTTGAAAATCTTGTTTTGAAAGATTTCTCAGTAAGTCCTGTGAAAGTTTGGGCTGGTCTGATAGCCTGATAGATCATGGATGATTTCAGACTGGCCATAGGGCATTGCTCTGGTTGGCGACTGTTGCATTCTTTTAGTGGTATGTTTGATGTGCGTAGTCAATTTTCTGCTATAGCTTGGTCATGCAGCTGTCACTGATCTTAGTCTACACTATACCGAACCGCTCTTCTTGTTGACATGAAAAACACCCTGGCATGGTATGAACAGAAACGGCCCAGAATTGAAGCAAGTCATTCACATAGGCTAATGGATTGCCCTGAAGCGTTGGCGAAGATTGAAAAACTTCAGAAATGTCTTGCGGCTCATGGGGAAAATTTCCTTCCATTCTTCTGCAGTCACTCTTTGGGTAATAAAGTTGTCCCACCATTAATTACATCTCCCGGGCCTGACCCAAAATAATCTTGTTGAGGAAACCTCCTTCCATTACTTCTCTTTCTTAATATCTTGAGCATAGCAGAAATCAACAACAGTGGCAAGGCCGCCATCTTGTGGAATCCAATCCTCCCTCTGAGTTATTGACTTCCGCTGTGGTCCGGAACCTGTCCACACGATGCCAAAGAGTGGTGCGAAAACCTATCCATACGTGACGATTGACTTTCAAGATCGAAGCAGTGCAGCGTCACTCCATTGTAAAAACCACGGTGAAATCAGCGTTCCCTTTGTGAACAGAAGCCCTATCCGATATAGTTTATGTGCAGGTGCACGAGCTATGTGGTATAGTGAAGACATAGCCTTAACCCTGTTTCTTTTGAAAATCTTATGCAGTGTGTGGTTTTTAGGGAATTCTTTGTCAAGGATCTTTAGAAAAGTGCATCCTACATTGGTAGCTATGTTCTTGCTAAAAGGGGGTTGTACCAGATAACGTCCGTGTGGCAATTTCTGCTTGCAGAGTTTGAAGGATAAACTGTAGTTGGTGAGAATGTAAGGTGGTGGCTGTACCTGCTGTCATCTAGGACTTCCTGGTAAAGAGGTGGCGCTTATTTATTATTGACAACAAGAACAACAACAAGAAAACAATGCATTAATTACATTGTAGAAGTACATGTGCAGTTGCCTCTGACAATACTTTACACTATTTATGAGGTATTACATGTACCATAAAGCACATTAATAAAAACAAAAAGAAAAAAGAAAAGAAAAGTTATAACGTTGTTTGTATGTGTGATGCAGAAGTGCTTTTGGATTGGGGAGCCAAGAAATTTTCCCACAGATTTGTACAGATCTTTTCCTGGAGACGTACGGCTTGCAAAGTGTTCAGTTAGGTAATTAAAATTCACAAATCTTAACAATGCATACAGGCATGGGGTGCGTTGATTAAACCAACACAACCATAAAGAAATATTTACTTAACCCTTTGTAACCCAGAGTTCTCTATTTATTTTTGCACTTAATTAAAGGTGATGACTAAAAGTGAATCTTCATTTAATCACATTGACCCATAATAGCACAATCTACACATCAAATTAAAGCTTATGAGTTCTTCTTTCACGATACATATAACAAATTACATTTATTGATTAAAAACTGTTAAATGGGAAGTATAATTTAAAAAAAAGTCCAATTTTTTAAAGAGAAAAATGAATCTTTTTGTTAAAACTGCCAAACAATTCTTCATGTGATGCTCAGTGTCTCTACGGTTAGCAAAACTCAAAAGTACATTCAACAAGCTTTCAACAAGCTTTCATTTGGGCTTTTCCTCTCTAATCGCCGCTGTTATATATCATCCCTTCTGGACAAAGCCCGAAAACGATTTGATGCGTGATCATTTATTCAAATCACTCTCCTTAGCTGAGTCTAAATTTCCCAATTGTGCTTTGATCGTGGCTGGCGATTTTAATTGCCTTGATGTCAAGTCGATACAATGCCACTTTCGTCTGAAACAAATTGTAAAGAAGCCTACAAGAAAGAATGCAATTCTGGATTTGGTGCTGACTAATTTGCACAAATTCTACGACACTCCACAATTGTTTCCACCTTTTGGTCTCTCTGACCATAATACTGTCACTGCGGATGCAAGGGCTAGAGACACCAATGATAGCACTTGAGTCAAGGTAGTACTCAAGCGAGACAAACGAGCAAGCCGAAAAGCCAAACTAGGCCGATATTTAAATTCCATGGACTGGTCCTGCTTGTTCGTGAATGCTGAAAACTGCCAGGACATGCTTAATGTATTCCAGGAAGTAATACAAACAGGACTGGACTGCCTGATGCCTATGAAAACAGTCCGTGTCAATACATCTGATGTCCCATGGATGACCCAGCACTTGAAATGCCTTATATCGAAAAGGCAAAAGGCTTTTCACACTCATGGTGCGGAATCAGCGCAGTACAAGTTCTTTAGAAACATTGTAAATCGCGAGAGGAAAAAGTGCAAAGGGAACTTGCGCATGCGAAGGATGAAAATCCAAGGCTATGGTGGAAAGAAGTGAAGCGGCTCTGTGGCGCCAATTCCCACTCAGGCGACTTGAAACACCAGATTCAAATAGAAGGTGTTGAGGATCTGTCTGATCAGGATCTAGCTAATATGATCAACAAAGCTCTTTTTGAGCCTCTTGAAGAGTATCGCCTGACGCAACCACTGGTCAAGTTACCCATTGAGATTGATACGCCAGAACTACATGAAATATCGGAATTACGGATTCTACGTTTACTATCCAAGCTCAACTCATCAAAGGCGAGTGGCCCGGATGAGGTGCCAAATTGGCTCTTGAAGGAATACACGGATTTTCTTGCTTTCCCAGTCAGCAAAATCATCAATGCGTCACTTAAGGAGCAGTGTTTGCCACACATATCGAAACTTGCTGATGTGACCCCTCTACCCAAGAGGAAACCTGTAGAAGATCTCAAGAAAGACTTGAGACCAATCTCACTGACTGCATGCCTTTCTAAGGTTGCAGAGGAATGTGTCATAAGTGATTATGTCAAGCCAGCCGTTTTGAGAGTTTTGGATCCTAACCAGTATGGGGCTGTGCCGAACTCCTCTACAACTCAAGCTCTGATTCACATGATTCACCGATGGGCACAAGGGACTGATGGAAACGGCGCCACCTTGAGAGCCACACTATAGGACTATAGGAAGGCTTTTGATCTTATAGATCATGACATTTTAGTTAGGAAGCTGACTGTCTTGGACATACCCAAACAGATAATAAATTGGATCATAGATTTCTCATCGGGTTGTTCTCAGCGAATTAAACTTGCGAAGGGTTGTTTTTCCGAGTGGGAGTCAGTTCCATCGGGCGTCCCACAAGGAACAAAGTTAGGGCCGTGGTTATTTCTCGTGCTTATTAATGATCTTGAAGCAAGTAGTGGCATAAATGCCCAAATGTGGAAATATGTCGATGACACTACAGCCTCAGAGGTTGTCATCAAAGGGAAGGCAAGTATTTCGCAAAGGATAGCTGACCGTGTAATGGAATGGTCCTCTGAAAATAGAGTACAACTGAACAATGATAAATGTAAAGAGCTTCGAATTACTTTCAGTAAACAGAAGCAGGAGTTTCCTCCAATCATAGTCAATGGGAAAGGTGTAGAGACCGTAAAGTCTGCAAAACTCCTTGGGGTTACCATCAGTGATGATCTGTCATGGAATGAGCATGTAAGAGAGGTTGTAAAAAAGGCCTCTAAGCGTTTGTATTTTCTGGTGCAGCTTAAGAGGGCGAGACTCCCGACAAGTGAATTAGTATTATTCTATTGCACTTGCATTCGATCTGTACTTAACTATGCGGTACCAGTGTTCTATTACTTGCTGCCATTGTATCTCAAGACGGAACTGGAGCGTGTCCAGAAAAGGGCACTGGCTATTATTTTCCCGGGGATAGACTACAGCGATGCTTTAGTCAGCACTGAATTACCAAGTATTGAACAATGAAAACAATGAAAATATTTGTAAGAAGACTTTTAATTCTATCTTAAATGATAAGAGTAACCGGCTAAGAAATCTTTTACCTTCAGCCCACAAGTCATTTCTCTAAGACGATGCAGGCAGTTTGAAACACCAAGGTGGAAAACAAATAAGATTCAGGGATACATTTTTAATGAAATCTTGTATTGAGCATGATGTTATATAAATATATTTTTATTAATTTTGATAATAATTTTTATCATTCTACAGTATTCAATTTCACTTTTAGGCTTATTATTCTTCTTACATTTTTCGTATTATTAGATATTCTATTACAATTACTGTAAATACGCAATTCAGCCCCTTAGAGGGCTGCCATGTATTTGTGAAATAAAACCTACCTACAGTGCAGGCCAGAATTAAGCGAACTACGCATATGCGTTTTATACGCAGCAAAAATGCGTATGCACGTCTTTTTAGACTCGTCTATATGTGCGCGTATTTGCCATTGTTATTCATCGTCGTAATTTCTCTTTGTGTGGTATTGTCAAATAAAACAAAAGAATTCACCAGGTTGCCGACAAACACAAAATTTGCATTTTGTGAAACCAGCCAGTGACAGCTATCATATTTCGAATCTTATCCGCTTCGTAAATATTGGCTCCTAACCGGTATTGAATATTCCGCGCATGTAGAGGAAAACATAAAGATAATTAATCGAAAACAACTCGTTCGAAAAAAGGAACCTCTCTGTTTCTAACTTGAATAGCAGTTGAAACCTCCTAGTATCTCAGTCGTCACAAAATTTCATGTCGAAAGCTATCGTATTTCAGAACACCGTCGCTCACTTCGCAGATGGTGCAGATAAGAAGTCATGAATCTTTGACACCTAGTTAACGAGAAGGAATTTAAAAAAGATAGACAGTCAAAGACTTCATGTGGCTACTGCTTTAGAATCTTCCCATACACGTGCGAAACGTAGGTCAGTTGTTGAGGAAGCAAATCACCAGCCTTTACTCTTTACATGTTCTGAGAGTCACACAAGGCACACTTTTCTGATCAGATGTTATTAGAATTTTCGCTCAGTTTATAGTATCTGATCTTGCTTGCAATTTTTATTTCAAGGGCAAAGAGGCTGAACGGAATCCCGAACGACGGCATTTCGGATGGAAAAACGTTTCCGTAAAGCAAGCCGGAAGGACAACAGTTTCAGACCTAACTTAGTTTCTTTAAGGGCCTGATTACATGAGCCGGGCTGGCCCGGTTAACCGGGCTGGTTTGAGTTTGCCGGGATCTCGGCATGTTTGTTAAACGCAACAAAAATCAACTTCGCGATTACATGACAACCGGGCCAGCCCACACCGAAGCAGCCCGGCTAACCGGACCAGCCCGGCTCATGTAATCAGGCCCTAAGATACTTAAATATCATTCAGGTCGAACGGCTAGGTCGCAGGCTTAAGTCTGACTTGCGTGTCATGGTCATTCTCAAAGAAGTGAACTTGCGAAATGGCTTGTTGAGACATTTGAAACTCCTTTCCTGGAAACATTTTGAGCCTAAAATTAAAATAACTGAGCAAGACTCGCATTCAAAAACGATGGTCAACGATAATGGTGCAAGAACTTGTTAAAGAGATGAATGTTAAGCGTGTAGATTTCTGTACAGTAATTTGCATAGTAACATGATCTCTGCAAGTGCAAGAGATGTTTACCACGGAGACCAAAATAGGTTTTGAGGGTCTTTTCAAGGGTAAATCACTTTGAATCGAAATTTTGTGAACCGTGCGATGAAAAACAATCGATGCTGAACAGATATCCAACGTAATGAATAACGGGTTATCTCGCCGTATCTCGGTAACCACCCGCCAAACACGATTGAGAACCACACGTATTGAAAGTCAACACTTCTTAACTGATTTATTTAACAATATACACATGGTAAAATTATTCTAAATTACACTTTTCTCTGCGTAAAAAAAGTTAACGACTGGCGTACTTTGTTTTGTTTTTCCTCTTACAACCAAATAAATCTAATAAAGTCTAATCATTGCGGGTGTCTTCTTTCTTGTTGCGTAAATAGGAGTCAATAGCTTTACGGCAATCCCGCCACAAATTTTCTTGTTGGCTTACGGATGTTGGGAAGTAACGAAAAACAAGTTCTCTAATCTTACTAATTTTGTCTGGGTTAAGGGCCTCTTTATTTCCGACTCCCCTCACATTGCGGTTTTTCAGTTCATGCGGCTGAAAAAAATGCCGCAACAGTTGAACTGCGAAGTTCTTTCCAGACGTTGCTTTTGTTCTGAGGTGAAATATAACAGAGTCGTCCTGAGTGCAGTTGACGGGAAAACGGCTCCTTTAGGAGCCACCAGATGTAATAAAAGTCATAATCAACAAAACTAACCTTTATAATTAAACTGCCCTAGTATATTCAACACGCGAGCAAAACGTGACACGCCACATTTAACATTCTCACATTCCTGCAGTCCCGTTGTTGAGACAAGTATGAAATTACGATATCTCCGATTCTATTTGGCAATGATATTTATTTGCGAGTGAAAACTGCGTGAGTTGAAACAAGAGCCGGCAAGCGGTATGATGACACATTCTTTTGTTTTAAGTTCAGCAGACTGGCTGGCCACTGTAGTCCCGTTGTAATTATGATATATCTGGTTCTATTTGGGCTACAAAGACGCTTAAAACGGGAAAATACTCCATGTTTGATAGGAAAAGTTATGATCCAAATTATTACGACGCGCTAACTGTGGCAATGATATTTATTTGCGAGTGAAAACTGCGTGAGTTGAAACAGGAGCCGGCAAGCGTTGTGTCTCATTCTTTTGTGTTAAGTTTAGCACCCTGGCTGGCCGCTGTAGTCACGTTCACGTTGTTGAGCCAAGTATGAAAATATGATATCTCCGGTTCTATTTGGGCTACAATAACGCTTAAAACGGGAAAATACTCTATCTTTGATAGCAAAAGTTATGATCCAAATTATTACGACGCGCTAACTGTGGCAATGATATTTATTTGCGAGTGAAAACTGCGCGAGTTGAAACGAGAGCCGACAAGCGTTATGACACATTATTTGTTTAGTTTAGCATCCCGGCTGGCCGTTGAGACAATATCTCCGGTTCTATTTGGGCTACACTCTACCTTGAAGGCAAAATTTATTATCTGAATTATCACAACGCACCGAGTATGGCAAGAATATTTTTTGCGACTGAAAACTG
>JAEMWC010000053.1:1530000-1565000 GCA_016490735.1 Pachyseris speciosa | reverse complement strand
GCAGAGGAGGCTAAAGCCACTTTTGATGTGCCAACCATGAGAGCATGAAGCTTAACCTTGCATAACTGTTAGCGCGACCCAACAAGTAAGATTTCAGTCTTGCTGTCGTTAAGCATTAATTTATCGGAGATCATCCAGTCCCTAATGTCTGCAATGCAGTTTGTCATAGCAGAAATCGCCTCATCAGAGCCAAAAGTCGCATCAGGACGGAATGACAGATATAGCTGAGTGTCGTCAGCATAGCAAATGTATCTCCGGTAAATGGGCCCTGGTGATGTCAAAACGTTTGCTAGTGTACAAGCTGAAAAGTAGGGGCCCAAGACAAGATCCCTGAGGCACGCCATGGCGAAGCTCAAAGCTGTCTGACAACACACCTTTGATGCTTACACGCTGACAGCACTTGTCAAGATACGAATGCAGCCACTCTAATGCAGTACCGCTCACTCTGAACTTTGAGTGCAAACGATCGACCAAAATTTGATGACAGTGTCAAATGCGGCGCACATCCAAGGTTAAGTGAATATTCTTAATTTTCTGGTCGAAGAACTTCCCAAACTCATTAGCCAAGTCGAGTAGCACCAGCAAAGTCACGTGCTGATTATTCATACTCATAAGGAGGTCGTTTTTGACTTTTAGGAGAGCGGTTTCGGTGCTGTAATGTTTCTTGTAGGCAGACTGAAATGCCATTACATCTGAAAAAACTCCACAAGCCGCACGCTAAGCTTGTAAATTACACTTCGACCTCCGTCACACGGCCTCTGCCAAATGCACATGCGACCTCTGTCACACTCGATTAAACACTTCCTCCGCCTCACAGCTTGTAAATACTGCTAACTCAGAACATTCTTTCTTAAGCCATGCCGATCGGTTTATATAGTTATGAGCATAACATAACATTCTAGATCATTCCGGCTCTACTAAATAAAGTAACATTACAATATTAAACTATTTACAGCATCATACGTAAACGGCTTTAAAAAAAACTGCTGATGCAACTAATTAAATATTCACGAGGGTTCTAGACAGTGTTGCAAGTCACACAACAATTTTTCGTAACAGACTTCCGCCGGATAAAGTCAGAGGTTTAAAATGTCGACTTTTTTTCTTCGTCATGTTTCATCCAGAAAGGTCACTTCCAGCGTTTCTGCGCAAGCGCTAGCTAAAAATAGAACTCTGGAAACGAGATTGCATACAAGAATGCTGTCACAGTAAACATCACGCACACAAAAAAGGGCCAATTCACCTTGTGTTTTTGAGGTTTGAACAACTAATATGTTAAGAGAAGTGTGTATACGAATGTTTGAAAGTTCAACCTGTGAGACGAAAGGTTTTAACACAGCCAAACTAAACTGCAGATTTTTCTGGGCCGCCTCATACTAAACTCTGTACTTTTCAATGGTTGAGTGAGTTCCCTGGTGTGGTTTAAGCTTATTGTGCCAATAGCATTCCGTGTTATTAAAAGTTAGCTTTGAGAGCTTGCCATTTTGTAAGGAACTACTGGCTGAGTAGCTGCACAGGCTCTGAACAGCAGGTAAATTTCTTGTTGCTTCGGGTCCAAAAGTGCACCGGAAGTAAGACCACTTCAGATTATGTGACGAGCGTGTGTTGGAATTTGATCTTGATGTTCCCTAGAGACATCGATGTGTTAATCTAATTTATTCCAGAAAACATGTTGCAAGTTTGACGTGAAAATATTTTTTACTCGCAAGAAACTGAATGAAGCGCGGAACACTGCTGGCTGTGATAATTTTTTTTTCACAGCATGGGTAAGAGATATGCACAGGTTTTGCAGGGTAAGCTCTGTAAACAACAAAATGTCTTCCATGTCTGCTTGTTGGCTCTGAATTTTCCTTTACCGTGGCAGTTCGTCTGAAATCAACGTTCGCTGATACTGTATGTTGTCAACAGTCATCAACTCTTGAAATCATTGCTTGCATTGTATAACCAGAAATCAGTGTGCGAGTGGACACATTCTCAAGATTCATACTTTTCTGAATCAAGGGTCTATTATTAAGAACACAAGGTTATATAACTGCAAGTATCGCTTCACTCCTAGGCAGAATAATGAAGGACTCTCGGCTGTAGGTTCCTTCAGCTCAATTGTCAATGGTCATAGAAGAAGTCTCGACCCAAGACTCCCTTGTACTCTAATCCTTCTATAACTTTAAAAGTGCATGAGTATTTGCCTCCAGCGATCTCAATGAGAGTTTGCAGGATTCCTCGTACAGGCATCGTGAAACGACATTTTTCCTTCTACGATCATCTTTCCAGGTGAGTTCCTGTCACGTCTCCTCTCTGCAAACAAAAAAATTCTGCTTGGAATAATCTGCATGAAAATTTAAAAAGTAGTTTTTAGCATTTATTAAAACAAACGATAAAGGAAATTTTGTTATCCTCTTATATTTGATGCTGTTTACCCTTGGCTCAATAATGCAATAATTAACTTGAACTTTATAGTTATCTGGTACTGTTTTGCTATATTTTGTTATATTTTAGCCTTGTTCGACCTCATACTTGTCACATTCATCACAAAAAACCATATCGTTAGAGTAGACCATAATTGCTCCTCCGTTCTCAAAAACGCCTTGTGTTAGACATTGAAACTCTTTCCCGCACTTTGGACAAACGTGCACTTGTCATGCAACAAAAACATTTGTTGCAGTTTGAAGAAAGCTGTTGCTCAAAATAGACCAGCGCTTTACTTTTTCTTGTTTTTTTTCTTTAGAAGTCTACATTAAATAGGCCTTTTTGAGGCTAATAGAATGGATAATTATCTGTAAACGAATATTCAGAGGACAAAACTTATGCAGTGTTTGTTTACTGACAGCTAAGTTCAGTGAAGTGTGACCAGAAATACTGCGTTGACCTCGCGCAAATAATTTTTTCTCTCCAACATACCTCAGCATATTGCCGATCTTAAAATGCCCTTTTAAAGTTGAAAGAGGGTAAATTTATTTGCGAGCGACAACCTTGAAGGCAAATGAAGGTAAACAGGGAGAGTTACTCACCGCCGGTTTATTCGCCCCAGAAGTTAGAAGTAAATGCAACAACTAGTGCAGTGTCTCTCAACCATAAATACAAGTTTTCCTTCAAAAAATGCCACGCTTGATACAAATTTTAAAGTGAAGATAGTAAACGTTTATCAGGAAACGATGATGTGATGGTCCCTGATATTCTAGTGAGTACAAATGAGTCGCAAAGGTGGACTCAGCTTGCTGCATTAACTTCAGCTGTAACTTCATCGGCTGATGAGCTTGAATTTCATATTGTTCGATCGATTACACTGCTGTATACGTGGAATTTCTTATGAATTCAAGCCTCGATACTTTGCTCTCTTGAGGAGACTTAATGACCATTTTTGCGCAGAACTTTCTAACACCCCTTTCGATGGTTGATGCCTTATAAACGAAAACAAAACAAGAAAATATGCACTTGGGGCCTGGATTCGACTACATTCGACTGTAAGGATGATGTAATCCTTTTGTCTGATTGGTCTCCTTACTCCCAAGGGACGTCACATGATGTGTTACCGACGGACTGACGGATAAAACTCGATGACTATAATGTGAGCTACCACAGATAGCCCACACAAAAATTGCGATTCTCCTGTCACCTCAGATGGCAATACACGATAACCAAAAGTACTGGATTTAAGTATCGCTCCCAATCTTTCTGTGAGCTACTGACATGTCATCACACTGGGGATGCAATTATTGGGGCATCTATGGAAGGTACCGCAAAGGCTTCTGGGTAACGTGTCAGATAGTCGGAAAACACAACAATGTAATGGTTACCTGAGTCGGTAACTAGAAATGGACCAAGGCAGTCAACAGCTACTCGATGAAAAGCACTTTCTACAGCTATAGGTAGGATCGGTGCTGTGCGGCGCTGTTTGGGACTTTTCTTCATTTGGCAATGGGCACAGGAAAGGCACCAAAACTGTACATCAGCAAACATCTTCGGCCAATATTAGCGATCTCGGAGCTTCTTGTAGGTCTTGTTGACACCCAAGTGTCCTGCTAAGGGGCCATCATATCCTCCAACCAAAATTTCATGTCGTAAGGAGGTATGCACTACTAAATGAGAATGTGTTCCTGGAACTCGTCAGCCTCTAGTGACCCAAAGTTGGCACAGAAGTCCCTCAGGATCCAACTAATAATCGTCAATTGAATGCATAATAGTGTTCGGTGTTCCACAAGGAAGCATCTTGGGACCGCTTCTGTTCCTTGTATATATTAACGAGCTGCCTGCTGTTATTGAACACTCCGAGGTTTCACTGTATGCTGATGACACAGTTCTCTACTACTTTTCAAAAGAGCCACACCAGCTGGAGAGCAAGTTAAATGTGAATCTTTATAATGTAGCGATGTGGCTAAAGGCAAACAAACTTACACACAAACCTCTCAAAGACCAAATCCATGTTAATCGGAAGCAACAGAAAATTAGGTGTTTCCTCGCTGTCTCTATATTTCATTGTGATCTTGATAGTGTAAATAAGTTTAAGTATTTACGGATTATGCTGGCCTCAGACTTCACATGGTCTGATCATGTAGAGTATGTAATTTCTGAAGTTAATCAGCGACTAGGTCTTTAACGTAGGATCAAACATTTGTTACCTTTCACCGCTCGCCTACTATTCTATAACAGTCTTTTTCTTCCAGTTTTTGATTATGCCGATCTTGTGTGGGGCAACAAGAACGTGGCTCTTATGAATGACCTACAGGTTTTCTGAACAAGGCCGCAAAAATTATTCTAGACAGGCCACTTTATTCGTCAGCTACTGATGCCCTGGTAACTTTAAAGTGGCTGAACCTAGAACAATGTAGATTTTACCATCGTCGTATATATATTAACAAGTGCATTAATGGTTTGATGGACCACTCTATGAATTTACTAACAGAAAATTGGGGAAAGCAGAGAGTTTGCCATCACTCTCTAAAAGACTGGAATAAATTAGAGAGAGAGACCAGAAATGCACTGAATATTGCTACTTTTAAGCAAAACATGTTTGCCACATCTTTAGTTAACCCTATCACTAAGAATTTTTGTAGTTTTAGCTTCTTTGTTTTAATCAGTTGTTATCATTTAAAGTTTTTAACCCCATAGATATCTTTGTAGTTTTAGCTTCTAGATTTAATTGCAGTATTTATCAATTTGTAAGTTTGTCTTATAATAGTACTTTTCAACCTTTTGTATATTTAATCTTTGTTGGACCTTTCTGAAAACCACGTTATGTGATGGAAGCCTCCCAATAAAAGATTATTATTATTAGCTTGTGCTTCTGCACTGCTGTTGGGTAGGCGTGTAGTTTCCAAGTAGGTGATGATGTCTGCGAGAACTTATTCCTGGAACTCGTTGGCCTCTAGTGACCCAAAGTTGGCACAGAAGTCCCTCAGGATCCAAATAATAATCGTCAATTGAATGCATATATCTTGTGCTTCTGTATTGCTGTTGGGCAGGCGTGTAGTTTCCAAGTAGGTGATGATGTCTGCGAGAGTGGGATCTAAGCGCTGGATCTCTCTCATGTGGTCAATCTGAACACCTACTTTACCCACGGCTGCAACTATGGAATCGTAGAGACGGCGAGAAAGGGCATCAGCATTACCATTACTTGTTCCTGAATGGTGTTGGATGGTGGAATCATGCTGCTGTAGAGCAAGGGCCCAACATGCCAATTGACTTGTAGGTTCCTTAATGTTCATCAGCCAAAGGACAGCTGCGTGGTCAGTCAGGACTGACTCCATTTTAATAGGGTTGAAAATGGCCAACCCCCTCAATCATGCCGAGACACTCCCTCTCAGTGACATTATAATTTCGCTCTGTGGGGGTTAGCTTCTGTCCTGCATAGGCAATGACCACTTCTTTGTTGTTCTGATTCTGTCCTAAAACCATAGCGATGGCGCCATTACTTGTATCAGTGGCCTGCTGGAAGGGCTTTGTAAAGTTGGGATAGGCAAGAATTGGCGCTTCTGTGAGAGCTTTCTTCTTCTTTATTTCTTTTGTCTGTCCAGAGAAAACTCACACCTTCTTGTGTACAAAACCCTTGACGAACTTGTGATAATAGTTGGTCAGGCCCATGAATGTGCGGACATCTTTGATGGACTTGGGTCTGAGGCTGAGGAAAGACCGATCTAGCAGAGTTTGTGATGAACAGGGGCAACAGAGTTGTAGAGGAATGTATTTCAATGGCCTGGGATATGGAGAAGGCGAGTGAGGTGCTAAAAAGAAGTAAACTAACAAGACTTCAGATCTTGGAAAAATGTCTGCAGGACCCTTGCACCGCTGAGTGTGATGGTTGGTGGGCGGTATGCGCTCAACAGCTACTCATGTGGAACCACGTGCCAATTGAGATTTTTACCGAAGCTGTGAGAGATCTAGAACAGGGATGGGGAAAATTTTGCAACATTCTAATCAAGGCCCTGCCAATACAGGTAAGACATTTTTACTTAATCCTTTAAACACTGTTTACAAGTCTTTCACTTATCCCGCCACATCCACTTTCACCTGGGTTGGTGCAGAAAAGGCAGGGGTCATTTTCTTAAATGACTTCAGATGAAATTCACAGATTATCCAGTGGCACGATTTACTATTGATACTCGAGGGCCAGCCGGTGCACCTGCCAGCTCCAAAATCACATTTTTCTAAAGATCTTGAATTTAACAATGACACCCTTTTTTTGCACCACAAAGCACGACTTCGTATACATGAAGGTAGGGGTCATCGACCAACTGGAGGCAGAAATGATGGCAGTATGATGGAAGGCTTTTTCAGTTTCAGAGGCAGATTCCACAGAAACGAACAATTGTCCATTAAACCGTGTGCTAGATGTTTGGCTGAATTGATTTTTAGTCAATAAATGAATCAATCAATTTTCTGATGAACTGGTCAAGCAGTGATCGCTCGCGATTTGTGTATTCATTTGTCAATTCCCAATGGAAGTTGCCAGTATAAGAGCAGTTTTAATATTGATTTGCAAAAGATATTCACGTCAACTGCGCTAGTGTAAGGAAATAAACGTCCCATTGGCAATATTTGTTGGCTGATATTTCATTTCTGTTGTTGCTTCTGTTGTTGTTTTCGTGTTTAAAATTGAAAACGATTTTTGTTTACAAATTTGTACACTGGCACGGTTTACGAACAATTAACGATTTTAAACGATTTTCTACGATTTTGACCTTTTGAAAAGAAATAACAAACATTAACTCATATTTTATTGAAATTAGACCAAAATCATACTAAATCGTTAAAAGCCGTTACAAACACGCTTGAATTTTTATGAAATAGATCGTAAACCATCGCAAATACGGGGAAAACGTCATTTTGGACATAATTCAAGTGCCCTACACATCTTTATATTTCAATATTTCAGTCTTTAGCCACTATTTCCTATTATGTCGGCCATGCGAGAGCTCATAGACTGTATAGTTCTACTCTATCAGTTGTTGTGAAATCGTTCTTTGTACCCTTTCACAAAACTGTTCATATGATTCACGCGTTATGCCTCTTTCAAGCGCAACAATGTGGAATATTTTCTCTATTGGATTCAAGTCTGGACTTAGCAGTGGGATTTTTAAAAAGTTCAGAATGACAATGGGCCAAAGCCTCACGGGCTGCTTTGCTGTTTTGTGAAGGATCACCGTCCAGTTTTTCGTATCTTTCACAAACAAGCACTCCTTTGCTGTGACTTATTGCTACCATGAACTTGGCCACTTTTCCTCCCGTTCCAGATTTACTACCTTATGATTCACGCGTTATGCCTCTTTCAAGCGCAACAATGTGGAATATTTTCTCTATTGGATTCAAGTCTGGACTTAGCAGTGGGATTTTTAAAAGTTCAGAATGACAATGGGCCAAAAGCCTCACGGGCTGCTTTGCTGTTTTGTGAAGGATCACCGTCTTACAGCCACAGTCGACTCAATCCTTTACATGATCGCTCAAACATTGTGTTGAATTGCTGGTCAATAAAAGATGCGAAATAGTTTCCATCCAGTTTTTCGTATCTTTCACAAACAAGCACTCCTTTGCTGTGACTTATTGCTACATGAACTTGGCCACTTTTCCTCCCGTTCCAGATTTACTACCTTTCGCCAAGCACCCTTGTGTGAGGCCTTCAGATCTTTTTCTCCATACTCTCCCTTTGGGGTGCGTGCTTGTCCAGTGGATTAGTCTTGTACACGAATGAGACACCATCCAAGTGGAAGGCGATGGAGTCTGTCCAAACGCTCGGGGAGTAATTCTGCTTGCATTTTCCGGGCAAAATCCACTCTCTGGTCTTTGTCTGTCTGACTCATTAGCCCCCTTTGCGTGCCTGAAGGAAGAAGTAACCATTTCTTTTTAGTAAACGCCTAACAGTTCGGTCGGTGACATGATGAATTCCAGTCCGCTCCATCAGACGCCATGAGGAAAAGGAGCCCTCTTGGTCTCTCAATTCTACTTACTTGGAAGAATTAATGCCTCTTGTTCTGAGTGAGTTTTTTCTTCCTTCCACAAAACTTACTACGGTTCTCTGGCACTTTGTCCTCTGTGCTTGCTTTGCGTTGCACACTTGTTTTGGAAATTCGACATCGTAGAGCAATTTCTTCTAGCGTGAGAGGTGTTGTGCTTTTAAGCGCTCTAATTGCAGCCTTTGTTTCCTCGGGTATTCTTTTCTCCCTTGCATGTTGATAGATATTTTGCGGTAATAACAATGTTCTTTATCACTTCCTCTGCTATTTCCGAAAGTCACATAACAATTCACCATTATATATTCTCCGTGTTGCCGAAAATATCCCTCGTGTAATACCTTAACTTGGAGTGCACACCGTAAACAGATGAACTCGCGACTGCATCAGAGACCTGTGTTTAATCGCATTAAACGAGTTGACAGATGGCTATCTAATTACCTGCACCCCTTGTTTTTGTAACGTTCACAGCCTTGATACAAATCTTGGACACAATAAATGGAACATTTGGCTCTTCGCGCACCTTAATCATTGCTTAGAGGGGGGGGGGGGGGGGGGGGGGGGGAGTGGGTTGATTAGTTCATTTTATTCCGTCCAAGATGGTGGCAAGGTTTCTCCTTTTATCTTTGCTGCAAGTATCGCTTCACTCCTAGGCAGAATAATGTAGGTAGTTGAGGGCACTACAGCT
This sequence comes from Pachyseris speciosa, assembly GCA_016490735.1. NCBI lineage: Eukaryota > Metazoa > Cnidaria > Anthozoa > Scleractinia > Pachyseridae > Pachyseris > Pachyseris speciosa. The sequence continues at coordinate 1,555,871 of JAEMWC010000053.1, read as the reverse complement.
ACCAATTCTTCTGAAGGACTCTCGGCTGTAGGTTCCTTCAGCTCAATTGTCAATGTTTTGACACTAATCAGTGCAGGATGGTCATAGAAGTCTCGACCCAAGACTCCCTTGTACTCTAATCCTTCTATAACTTTAAAAGTGCATGAGTATTTGCCTCCAGCGATCTCAATGACAGTTTGCAGGATTCCTCGCACAGGCATCGTGATTGAGTCTGAGGTACTTGGCTTGAGAAGTGGCGGGTTACCATCATGTAACTCCATTAGGTGATTGGCGTCTAATACCGATACAGCAGCTCCCGTATCCACGAGGCATTGTGTTGACTTTCCATTGATAAAGCCTCGACTGAGAGATCGTTTGGTCTGTGTTTGCTTTTGAAGCTGGTGGCTGTTTGCTTTTGCAAAGGTCCGCTATGCTTCCCGGGGTCATGGCTGGAAGACTTTGATTGGTTGTGCTGTGTTGCCCTGGGAACTGTGTGGTAGGTCTGTTGTGGTTCAGTACTTGGGTGACGATCAGTGACAAAGGTGACATTTTTCCTTACTTAAGAGGCAAGTGTGCGTTTAACATCGGGAAGAATGACTGTATTCTTGACTGGGCATTGGTTTTAACTCCTGAAGTTACAGTGGTTGGGCATCCTGTTGTGTCATTGCCATGGCTGTATGTGGTTTTGCTTTTGCTTTCCAATGTAGGGTTAGTGGTGATGGCGGTATAAATGCCATAGGTTGTCAACCTTGGCTTTGCTGTATTTGTCTGTGATGGTGATAACTCCCTGGTATCTGCTTCTCTGGAACCCCAACTTCGATTTCCTACCATACATAGGGATCCCTGGATATGGCGGTGGCTCATTATTTTCTGATTGTTGTCCAGGAATGATTTTACCATCGGATCAGTGGTATGCCCTTGTAAAGGAAAGTGACTGTAGTTGTTTGTCAGGCTCCTGTCTGACATGAGCACCTCAGGCCTTGTTTGTAGTCTGTACATAGCGGTCCGTTCATCTCTGTTGGGTTTGCCTGCATCCCACTCACTTTGGCTGATAGGCTCTGCGCTTGGTAGTTATGTCGTGATGCAGAATCACTATTAGATTTGAGAGCAGCGACTCTGTCTCGATGCGATGGCGGCGGTAATGATTATTGAAGGTGTCCTTGCGATCCTCGGGCAAGGAGTGATAAAAATCTCTAGCGCGTCCTACAAGATTGGGTGCAAGTTCTGCAAGGGCAGTTGGAGAAGCGGCGGTCATGCTCGTAGGCTCGTTTGAGGGTGGTTTGAATATCATACTTTCTTGTCAGTAGTGGGTAACACGTACCGGGGTACTGGCTGTCGGTCACTGTTATTCCGTCGTGGGCAGCTATTGTGATAATGGCCAGACATGCCACAGGAAAAACACATAGGTCGCCCATCTCTTGATCTCTCTCGATTCTGCTTTCGTGGCTCCCTCTCAGGGTGGTTTGAATATCATACTTTCTTGTCAGTAGTGGGTAACACGTACCGGGGTACTGGCTGTCGGTCACTGTTATTCCGTTGTGGGCAGCTATTGTGATAATGGCCAGACATGCCACAGGAAAAACACATAGGTCGCCCATCTCTTGATCTCTCTCGATTCTGCTTTCGTGGCTCCCTCTCAGGGTGGTTTGAATATCATACTTTCTTGTCAGTAGTGGGTAACACGTACCGGGGTACTGGCTGTCGGTCACTGTTATTCCGTTGTGGGCAGCTATTGTGATAATGGCCAGACATGCCACAGGAAAAACACATAGGTCGCCCATCTCTTGATCTCTCTCGATTCTGCTTGCGTGGCTCCCTCATAGACATCTAAACTAGTTATTTGATTCACCAGCTGTGTTGCATACACTTCATCAGTTGGTTTTGTTGGTCCTGCATAAACTTCATAAGTTTGTCAAGCTCTTGTAGGCAGTCCCTCTTTGGTTCTGAATAAGTGGGAACCTTCAGACGATCTTCCATTTACTTCATAAATTCAGTAAGGCATTTTTCGAGCGTATGTTGATAGTCGGTTTTAGGCTCTGAATAGGCAGCAACCTTGCTTGACCTTGTACTTATTAGATCGTCTATCTTCTGTGTTAGTGCCTCCATTTGTACTCAAAGGGATTGTTTTTTGTGAAGCTTTGGGCGGAGTACTGGTATTTGTAATGGCAGCAACTTTACTTGTAAGCTCACTTAAATTCTGTGTTATGGCCTCTATTTGCAGTTGAGTAAGCTGTTGTTTTGAGGCGTCAAGTGAGGCAGTGGTACCTGTCGTTAAAGTGTTCAGAATTTTAGTTGATCCAACTGGGTAGCCATAGTCACATTGGCGGGTCCGCAAGGTTGAGTGCAAGTTCTGCAAGGGCAATTGGAGAAGCTGTGTCTATCCTACGTAATGTTTTATATCCTCAGAGTCGAAGCCATGAAATGCTGTTGGTCTGTGGCTACTAGACATTTCGGAATTGGGTGAATTTTTTAGGGCATTAATAGTTTCATTGACTTGGAAGGCATGACTTTTTTTTTGTTGCATCCTTAATTCACGCTGTAAATGAGCAATTTGCTCTTGCAACTCTGTTAACACTTCTGTTTGCATGGTGCAAGTTTCTTTGCTGTACTCTCACCGAATGTTATCCTAACAGAGGCACTTGAGGAATCGTCAGAACCACTTTCACTGCTTGTAATTTTGGTTGAGCTCTGTGGCTACTAGACATTTCCGGATTTGTGAATTTTTTAGGGCATTAATAGTTTCATTGACTTGGAAGGCATGACTTTTTTTTTGTTGCATCCTTAATTCACGCTGTAAATGAGCAATTTGCTCTTGCAACTCTGTTAACACTTCTGTTTGCATGGTGCAAGTTTCTTTGCTGTACTCTCACCGAATGTTATCCTAACAGAGGCACTTGAGGAATCGTCAGAACCACTTTCACTGCTTGTAATTTTGGTTGAGCTTGGGTGCTCTTCAGGTGAATTGATAATTGCATCTGTTGTCAACCAGCAATGTTATTTGGCAAAGTACTTAACGGTTCTTGGTCTCCAGTTAAGTTAGAATCCACACACGTTTTTGGAATAGGGTCTTGTAAACCTCCTGTTGGAGAAGTGCTAGGAGTATTGTCCTACTGGTTGTTCACCTGGTGTAAAATTGTTTTCCATAAAGTGCTCTTATTCTTGTTCTTTTTGTTTTTCTTTTTCTAAATGATGTTCTTCTTGGGCTCATTCTTCCAAAGGATTTTGTTCCTCAGTATCAGGACTGCTGAGATGCGGTGGAACCAAAATACTGCAACTGTCCTCACTACTGGATTCGATACTGATATCTATGGGGTCCACATTTGTCCATTTGGGCTCTTCAGAGTCCCTTGAACAGTTTTCTGATGTTTTTGCACCAGTGACTGGCCCATGCCTTAATTCGGGGGCCATTTTAGTTTTGTCAAAAGGCAAATTGCACTCAACGCAGGCGTCGGCCTTCTTCTTTGGCGTACTAAGCGCATTCTTCCGGCTCCTTAAGTTGTAATTGGCTTTCTCTTCCGGCATAACCTTGTCATTAAGTTTCTTATAACAACTTGTTGACTTACTTGGGCGTTTTCTTCCTTGCTTGCTCCAAAGGGTTACATCCTGTTCCTGTTCCTGTTCTGTTTCTCCATTTATGGAATGGTCGAAGATTAAGATGAGTTTTGCAACTGATGAGTGAAAGATCTGTCATATAAGTATTGTTTATGAACGTAAAACGGAGCAATTAGTATTCATAACTTAAAACACTGTTTCCTGAGAAGGATGGCTTGACTGAATTAAAAAGTGTGACTTTTTTGCTATTGTCCATGTCTGACTTTTTTGCTATTGTTTGTTACGTGTGACTTTTCCGCTTTTGTTTTGAGAATTTAAGCACCATAATTAGTAACTTTTGGAAGCAAATTGTTGTGAGTTTAGCGAACGTGGTCAACAAAATTTCCCGTAATTCTGGGTGCGCCTTATAACAGGGTATTTAGGTGAAATTTTCATTTTGCTTACTTGTCACAATCGTCTTCGAAAGTTTAGGGTGCGTCTTATAACAGAGTGCGCCTTATAAATGAATAAATACGGTATATATATTTCAGTTTCGTATTTAATTCTGACTTTAGCCTTAAAGTTACGAAGGTTCAGAAGTACTTAGTTCCTCCTGCAACTCCACAAATCAGCTTCTAAAGTAAGGTACCTACCTTCAATGCCTCCCCGCAGTGATTTTATTTTGAAATCTAAAGACTTCTGGACGAGAATGGCAACACCGAGGCTGTGATTACAGCCATGCGAGAAAAAGGTTTTACCGGCGCATTGTTTCCTCCACTGATTAACAATAGCAACTGTGCTGTAAGGTTCTTGTAAGAAACAAATATCTGCATTCTGATTAAACAACCAGTTGAATATCGCCTTTCTTTTATCAAATACACAAATATCTCGAACATTTAGCGAGATAGCTTTGAATTTTAAGTTATTACTCTCCATTGAATCGCAAATCAAAGGTTGTAAAATTTTTTGACATGGCTGAATACTGCATTCTCATGAGTGAAAAGCAAACTCAAACACACATCAGGACGTTGCCTGATAACTGTCACTAGACCTGAAGATTCTAGACCTATGCCAAACTCATCCAGCTCTTGGTTTCGGCTCCAAAACACCTCTTGTTGCACCATATGACATTTTCCTCTACAAGGTCTGATTGCGTTCTTCTCATAAGTGCAGTACAAAATCGCTAAATGTAATTTTCACTTTCCAAAAAACCTTTGACTTTGTTGACCAGAACGGTTTTAAACATTGTCTCACTTAATGAGCATATGAGCCCACCACAGCCTTGTTTTTGTAGGGCATTCTTTACTTGTTTCACAAACTGATCTCTCTTAGGATTTGACGGTATGAAAGCTTTGAACCTAAGTAATTAGGGAATAAAAGAAACAGCAGCGCATAAAACGTTTGTGAAAAGAAGGCTATAATAAAATAAATTGAAAATGTAAACATAACTATTTTAAATGTAAGAACAGTTCCTGGGAACTGTCCCCTTCTGTGTCGATTGCTGCCACGACAGTCTGTCATTGTCACCAGAAGGGGATGACAGAGAGCCAAGAGCTGCGGTCAGTGTGTGGCATTCCCTTGCTCTTTAAGTTTTTTATGTAGGCTAATTTTCTTAACTTTCTTACTCTTTTTTTTTTGTCATTGCACCCATTGATGACTTCACAGTCAATGCAGTCGCATCGCTTGAGGGTAAAGTTGATTGAGTTTATTGTCAACAATTGCTGTCCTCTGGATCACTTGGCTACACAATTGGAAGTAGGGAGCAACTAAAAACAGCATTTTTTCAACAGATGGTCAATAAAAGTAGCGGATGAACAACAATGAAATACTTACTTTTTCTGTATGCTACGGCAACTTAAAGCTAAGTTTGGCTCAAACTCAAATTGCCACTGCAGCCGATTTGATATATTTCAATTCTCTCAGAGATTCAACAAACTTTCATTGTTACAGAATAATATTGACTTTCAAGTACCAACCATGTGTTTTGTAGAAACCGTCTTCACTGAAGAGTGTGATGTCACTGTTCTGTCCAAGCTCAGGAAGTGATTTGAGGTCCCTGCATCAAACATTAACCAAAAACAAAAAGATATCCTTCAGATAATTTCAGACTGAAATTTTAGAAGAAAATGGTTACAATGTGTAGCCAACGGGGGTGGGGGGGGGGGGGGGGGGGGGATATGCTCACAACCAGGTTTGGAACACTTACATTTCTAGCATATCTATTTGTTTAGTGTCACTTAAAGTAGGAGTGATTTATTCGTAAAACTCAATTACGTATATGCATCATGGCATGCATGCAGGGAAACCTTGTTGATTGATGAAACCCATGGAATATACTTCATCAGCATCTGTAACAGCCTCAGTGATTTTTTTCAGGTAAAGAGGGTTGCATAGCAGACAGACATTAAACGTTGTCGTCAAACTGAAGTTGATGTTTTTGCTTTTCCTTTTTTGTTTTGTTTTTGTTTTTGCTGTTTGGTAGTTAAAATTAACATATTTAGCACTTTTGTTGAAGTTAGATTTTCAGACCCCTTGGGAGTAAAAGGGTTCCTTACATGTAACCATAATTAATTTTATGAGATATATATATATATATAATATAACACATAATAGTTACAAAAAATACAAAAGAATAATGAAGTGGTTAGGAAATCCAACAAAAATACCTCAAGGAACAGTTTCTGTTGAGAGGAAGTTTTGAATTTGTCATTGTTTCATGAGCTGTCAATTCATTCAGCTGACTGTCTCAGATTTGAACTTTCGTGTTCAGAAATTTCCTTCAGTTGCTTGATGAGTTCCACTTTGTTTTTCTGACTGAATCCTCATTTCTCTACTTAAGTTCAGTTTTTAATTGCTTTATTGATATTTTGGAGAAGTCAGGATCAGATGAGCGTGTCGGCTGTGATGGATGCAATTCAATTTGAGCTTCACTTGATTGCTGATTACCCTGGCTTTTTTGCTTTTTTTTGTCGTGTTTGATTTCCTCATCGCAGTAGGTGTTTTTTCTTTTCACATATGAGCGTGCCACCCTGTCACGATTGTCTAGATTCCATTGCCTCTGCTCTTGTCGCAAGACATCTCCAGCAGAATCCCATTTGTTGGATTTTCTCAGGATCACACCACATGCCATATCATTGTTTCTCTCCACCCCTTGGCCAGTAAAGATTTTGACAGTTTTGTACATTTCCAAAAATGTGGGGATTTGGGCAACCATGATGTGTACGTAAGGCGTGATCCGGCTTCTCTCATAACCCTCCCGTTTGCCACTGAGCCTTAGAAAGTCATGTGTCCACTCCTTAGCTTGAGAGAGAAAAAATCAGTGGGGTCTTTGTTTGGTACCCAGTCGTTCAAAATTCTGTAGAAATGCCCAAACTCTTTCCAAACCTGTACAACTGCATCAGAAGTTTGGGGACGCAAGGAGCTTTCCAATTTGTCTGGCAATTCCTCTGAAGGATTTTTTTTGTCCTAAGAGGCTGGTCGAGTCATATCTTCCACTTGCCTTTCCATCAGCATTCCGTTGCTCCCAGACATCAAAGGAGACCTCATAAGATCTCATTACTTGGATTAATTTCTTCAAGTTAAGACCTTGTGGCTCTCCTTTTTTCCGGTTCAAGTCATCATCTTTATCCTAATTCAGACATTCAGTAATCATGTTTTCAGTTAAAATGTCAGTTACTCTTAACATTAAGTGTAGGTCATCAACTACTACATGGTCAAGTTCAATGTTAAGAAGTGGCTTTTTGTCACAACAATAATTGTCCTTGGAATGTGAAGGCATTTTGGTAATTTTGGCAAGGGATCTTGCAAGTGGTGGCATGTTGTAGGTAGAGTAGTTTTCAGCCACCTTCCATCGATCAGTTTTGTGCACTTTGCACCATGCACAGGCATGATTCAATGTGACACCCTTAAGTTCCAGCACAAGAAGAATAAATTTGTTGTCTCCTCCTAAAAAGAATCAAGTTTACTTCTTTGCCATTTACTTTAAGTTTGCCAGAGGCAATCATTTTTTTTGATGTCTTCAAAGATTCCACCAAATGACTCTTGCAGTGTCTGGTAGCCCTCAGAAGCATTTACAATTGCAATCGTTCTATTTCCTTTGGCAGACATAGCAGACTGTTCAGTTTGTAGAATTGAAAAGGAAAGAAGAATAAAGTTTGTATTTCTGGTCATCCGTGCTCCATAACCATTGATTTTTATTTGTATCTTGTCCTCTGCACTAAAAGAAGGGTTTTGGTGGAGGTAGTCCTGGATGTGTTCCTGGAATGAAACTTCCACTGAACTTACTTTAGCCCCAGTGTATTTCCCTTGGAGTGGATCAATGTGGCACATTTTGTTTAGATCATCACGGCATTGTTTTGCTAGATAAGATCTAGGGAGACTATCAAATGACAGTTCATGGTAGAAGGCATCTCCCACACAGAATTTGTCAAGCAAGAAAAGAATTTGTTCAATCGTTTCTTTTTCTTGCTCTGGCAAGGAGCTGTATTTAGAACCTTCAGTGTTTTCCCCCAGATTCATGTGAAACCTGCAAGTTGTGAATGGCACCAGTGTCCAATTCCTTTACATTTAGGCTGTCCAGTTCTAGCCCAAAAGATTTGGAGAACCATCGGGCCGTTTCCACTTTTGAAAGGAAGCATTTAAGGGTTCTTGCCTAGTGCTTAGCTTCCAACGCTTGTTTCCCTTTGTAAGCGGAGATGCCTATAGCCTCTTCTAAAAGGTAACGTAGTTCTCAAGTTCTCTATTTGATTGCTGGAGTTTCCCACTGACCTTCTTGTTTTCAGTTATTGAAACAACCATTCCTTGATAAATTCTTTCTTTTTCCTCTTCCAAATCCTTATGCTTGGCCTTCCATTCTTGAATTTCATCTTTCATTGACTCCATTTCTTCATAAAATTCTCTGACTGATTTCACCTGCCCCTCGTACACATGAAAAGTCCTTTCTGGCTCTCCCTTTGGTCTAATTATACAATTGCACAACTGTACCAGCAAGTTTAGACAAATGAACGCTGATTTCATTACATATCGATTCATTATCTGTAAAGGCAAAGAGGCCACAAAGAATACAACACTCCAGGAGGTCGACATAATCGATTTTGCGTCTAGTTTTAGCCATGCTGGCCTGTTCATCTCCAGTTCCGGAAAGAAAATTTTTTCCAGAAGTTCCTTTAGCATGTGAAGATTCGAGGATTTTGTGCGACTCTTTTAACAGTGGAAATTGTATATCCACGGTAAAAATTATCTTATTTACATTAGCTTTCGCTGCGTAATGAATATCTGGTTGGTTGACTGCGATTTGTTGTTTGAAACTTGAAGAGCACGTGCTGGATTTGTCCAACATTTTGACTTTCACAATAGTGATGTAATGTATTACTCCAATGCTAATTCATATCAATTTATAGTGGAACTCCCTGTACCTTAGGCGCGTGTGTGGAGCACCATGGGCAACAAAATATGGTGCCTGAGAAAATTTGGTTATGACGTCAGCATACGACTGACCGAGCGACCGTACGTCTGCCCCTCCATTTATGACAATTGAAAAGTCACACGAGACTGGCAAAAATCAGAAACACAGAAACAAACAAACAAACCGAAGAGAACAAGAGAAGAAACTTATGATCTTTTAGTCTCATCAGAATTGTTTGTAAAGTCGGAATTTTATTGAAGGAAGAAATTCAAATTCCAAAGGAAAAACTCTGATCAAATGCATGTGCAAGCCGGAATTTTATTGAAGGAAGAAATTTAAACTGGAGAGGGGAAATCCGATCAAATCCATGTGCAAGTCTCAAAATCTGACAGAAAGTTGTCAGAATTCTGTCAAGAAAATGGTAGTCTTTACACCAGGCTTTAATTAAGACTTAAGAGCTGCCAAGTTTATACTTACCGTAAAGACTCGCAGATAAGCCGCACCCCGACTTAAGCAACTCAAATTTTGGAAAAAAAGGTCTTTCTAGTCAAAAGTCGAAAGAAATTCAAAGTCGAGTCTTAAGTACTCTTCTGTCTTCTTTGAATGTAAACTCGCCAACATTGAAATGGAAAATACTTCGAAGTTGTACCCACAATTGTAGCTCCTTAGTAGAATAAACATCACGCCCACAACTATGACTTATGATTGATGTTATTCTTTTAGTTGTTGACAAGTATTTCTTTGTTGAGTATGTAGTTTTCATAAAATTTTGCGTGTTCATCGTTGTGAATGTTCGTAGCTTAGTAGCCACACAGTAGGTTGGACAATAGAGGACTGGACACTGGCGAAGATACAGTGGGCCATTCTCCACGCAAATACTCAACAATAGCGTGTTATTTTTCAATTTCTCACCAATGGAGGATCGATTGCCGTTGAAGTTACAGACCACCGTCGATACTTACTCAACAATAGCGTGTTATTTTCAATTTCTCACCAATGGAGGATCGATTGCCGTTGAAGTTACAGACCACCGTCGATACTGTAAACAATTTCGTGGGGGAATGGAAATTCATGCTGTGTCACGTTCTTCTGTTCGAGAAAAGTGACCGTAAAGTGTTTAAATCTGTTAACAAAGTTTAGCACTGTTTAACAGCGACAGAAATGTGAGGTTGAAAATATAGAGCTAATACTTGCATTACCAACGGCTCTTTTAGAATCCACCAAACTTCAAAAGTAGTGATCAATACTCTGTTTTAGTTTTATGTTAGTACATATTATGTACTTTTCCATAAAAATGGCAATTCACGAAAAAATACGGCACCTTTTCCAATGGTCTTGCAGATAAGACGCAACCCCGATTTCGAACAACAAGTTTTGGGAAAAAGGTGTGGCTTATCTGCAAGTCTTTATGGTAAATCAAAATTGTGCGTGTGAAGGCAAAGTAAAATCCCAAGATATTTTACTTTGCATGGCATTATAGTCGGAAGTTGAAATGGTCCAAGAAAGTCTCAAGTGATTCAAAAGCATCCTTAAAGCCAACTTGCGGTTTCTTGAGCTTTTGAGATGGACAAAGCCTGCCCGTCAACCTTAATTACCTGCGTGGGAACATCAACTTAAAGGGCAACTGTCGGCTAGAAGACACTTTTTCAGGAAAACCTAGAATATGGTTCCTTATTCATGTTAGAAGCAAATACCACCTTCCGTAGCCATTTTGTCCTAGTAATTTAACGTTCAACTTCGTATTTCGCGGCTGTTGAGCTTTCTGCCATGAAACGCTTCGTTTTTGATCACGTGATGTGATACGTCACGTGTGTAAGCTCGAGCAATGACAGATGGCTGACTCTAGATCTAGGAGTGACAGCTCGGCTTCTGGATCAGATTTTTCCAATTTGAGCAAGCTATGGAATGTGAAGGTGACGGAGAAGAAGTTGAACCCTTTATGGGTATACAACCGTGCGTTTCGAGCCTACGGGCCGAAATGAAGAGACTGTTGAGATGGAGGAAAGGAGCGAACTTCATCGCCGCCGTTACGATCTCGACAGCGAAGAATGGTGAGTGCCTAGGAGTCCCAAAATCTTCTTTCTGCGACATCAGTCGCTAATGTGTGAAAACAATGGCCTTGAAAGTATTTGTATTTGCGATGTTAACAGCTTAATTAAACGTGCCTTTGTTTGAAATAAAAGCGTGTTGAATTTTGTTGTTTTGATCACGTAATAATCACTTACGATTTCATTGTATCTTAAAATATGAATTAATTTTTGTCCATAGTAGATTGAGTGATGACGGTCATTAATGCAAGTGCGGCCGCAACACTACTAGAAGAGAACCTGAAAAAAATTTTCAGGCTCTGAGCGGGATTCGAACCCACGACCTCTGCGATGCCGGTGCAGTGCTCTCCAACTGAGCTATCAAAGCCACATGAGAGCGTCGTATGCGGGTTAGCCCTTTATATGGACGTTATACTTGGCCCAAGTATAGTAAAGAATGAAACCCGCATACGACCGCTTCATGTGGCTTTGATAGCTCAGTTGGGAGAGCACTGCACGGCATCGCAGAGGTCGTGGGTTCGAATCCCGCTCAGAGCCTGAAAATTTTTTCAGGTCTCTGTTCTAGTAGTGTTGCGGCCGCACTTGCATTAATGACCGTCATCTTAAAATTATGTTTTGTATTTTGCAAACTTTTGAACGCTACACCCTGGGAAGCACATCAATTGAACGTCTTGTTTTGAGTTATTGTAAGTGCCTTTATTTTCAGTGGGTAACCAACATCTGGAAGTTTTTTCGAATAGCTTTCGTTTTTAATCGTGTAAGTGTTAGGTTATCGGTTTTTGTGATGCAAAAGTGATGCAATCCCTTCTGTGGATGTATTGATTGTTTCGCCATATCATGTGCGTGTTAAAGGACAATTTTCGTAAAGTATTTCGGAAATTACGCCATGATTTGCGTTGTTTTCATGGTGTGCAATGTGACGGATTTAATCTTTACTGTAAGTGTATTGTAGTTACATACACACGTTCGTTGTCACTAATTTTGTGTCTTTAATTTTCCTACCAAATCTGCTTACTTAACTATCTATTTATAGGAAAGTTAACCAGTCTGTGGTAACTAGAAGTATTTTTTTTCAGATTATTGTGAATGATTTCTATTGCACTTAAAAGGCCTCGATAAATGATTAACATAACATTTTAGGAAGCTGTCATGATTATTTACAAGGTGTCTGTTTGGAAACTGTCAGCGGATGGAGTGAGAAGCAGATCTGCTGCAAGGAGTTCGATGTAGTTTTGCAGAAAAAATTTGTAGGCTGTTGAAATTGATCTCCACAGGTTTTCAAACATTTGCCTGAATTACTCAGGGATTTACAGGCTGCCTGGCTATATTATAGGCAGCTGTTTGGTACCACAGGGTAGGAGTCAGGCCCGGCAGGGTTTTGGGTATACGGTATTTAGAGCCATTTTAATTCAGGTATATTGTATTTTTATGTTACAATTCCGCTATAAATTATCTGGTTCTTCCTGGATTTTAGGTATTCGGCATACAGACATGAATAAAATGCTTCAAGATAATTTTAGGTATGAAGTATCACATGGTTTAGAATTTTAAGGTGTATTGGTATCTTATGGGGAAAAACCGGGTCTGTAGGTATCCCACTACCCCCCTGGCTGGCCTGAGGAGTGAAGGAGTGGAAGACACATAGCAATTGGTTAGGTGGTGCTGGAGATCATTAGGAAAACAAATTAGAGTTCCTTTACTTTCTTATGTCGTGAGCTGCATCAGGGCACATTTTCAAGTCCCTGGGAGACTAGAAGATGATATGGTCTTCACAGGTTTTCATTATGCAGGTGAGTAGATTTGCTTCAAGTCATTTTTGTGCTGTTTAAAAAAAGTGATTCTCTTGAAATTCCATGGACTAATATGCTTGGATGACATGACAGCAATTCTAAGTTGGATTAAATAGGTGCAAGTGGATGCAAAAGCATTGGCTGGAGGTGTATGAATTCTGCCAGATGCTTTGATTTATTATTCAGCAGATGTTATGTCCTAAGACTTGTTTCCATGCATCAAATTAGGTGACTTGGAGCAAGTCTACCAGATGCTTAAGCACTGGACAAATTGATTATATGTTTTGTATCAATTTACTTAGAAGAAATGCCCTCTTATTTTTAACGACCTTCATTAATGTGAAATGGATTTGGTTTGGTGTTATGTTTGAACATTTTGAAATCAAACGTTAGAATTTCATCTCATATGTGTTACAACAAAAATTGACCCTATTTTTATTGGTAAACACAATGTTTTAGCATGGTATTGTATGCACTTGCTCCCCAACAGACCTACATGTATGGCTAGTGATCAGTTGACCAATTGAACAACATACGAGCAGGGTCGAGTTACTCAGGTGTTGGAGTAACTTGAATCGTAGGACAGCTGATGACTTCAATAATGATTTTGTAGAAAACACAGGCATTTTCCCGCCCCAGCCGTCGTTGAGTCAGCTGCAAAATGATTGCAACATATATGGCCAGTAGCAGGGATCCAGTCATCATCTTTTTCCCAGTACAAATGCAATCCACTTGGTCTGTTGCAGTTTTCATCTACGCCTGGAAACTGACTGGTTGAGGCCAACGTCATCTGCGTTTGTTTTATTGCAGAACATTTTACGTCACAGCTCTTAGCAGGTTGTCTCCTTTTATTACCCTCCCCACCCCCCACCCCCTTTTCGTTAATCGTCATCCAGTGTGCTACCTCACTTTTATAGTTATGAAGCGTTTGGCCTTACACGTACCGAGTCAAACCACGCTGGGTTAGCTCAGTCGTAGAGACGAAACAACACTTGCCTATTAAAAATACTACTGTACTTTATTAGAAACAACCACCGTATTTATATCCCGGAAGTGTTTACGGAAATGGCTAAACGAAGAAGGAACACAGGAAAGGTGTTACTCGTAACTGATCCATGAATCACGCTCAATAATGAATAATAACAGATCGCCACAATTCAGAAATATGTAAACAAGCAATTTGTATCGTGTTTAGAGTCTGAACAGAGTTCCTCGTAACAGCCACAAATCGCAAAGGTGAATTCCTTCCTATTGATTGTATTTAGACGGGGAAATAAATTTACGTCGACGTCTTGGATAAAATCAGTATTTGAGATAATACTAAAGGAAATAACGAGAAAAGAAACTAGAAGTAGTGGAGTATCCGGGCTGCTTTCAGAGATTCAGATCGCTGCGCTAGCTGAAGTCTGTGCGCTCTGGAGACTGATTTTCAAGACGACAATCCGCTTTCTTCCTTGAAATTACTAAATTAGAGAACAATTTGAAGTCCTTAAGGTCAGTAATGTGATGTGCGTGTTTAAAGATACGTAACTTAAATAAATAAACGAAGTGGTTGACCTCTAAGAATTGATGCGAGGGGATTTCTTTCATCTCGCATTCAAAGAAAGTACACAGAAATGTCGTTTGCCGCTTTTACTAAACACATTTGACGACTCTCACGTACTTGAAGCTAAAACCTGCTTAATTTGAGACATAACTGGACTGCATTCACCGTTGTTTAGCGAGGAAAGAACGCTTTGTTTTTCTCTTATTGCAACCAACGATGATAAGCCTTACACACGTGTGACGTAAAGACCCCACGTGACGTCTCTATCGAGCTTTTTCAAAATGGCCGCCAAGTTAGTGAAAAGAAAAATTTGTAATTAATTTATTTTTGACGGTAGTGTTAAAGTTTTTTCAGAGAATTGTTATTTGTGCTATAAAGATATCATACAAAAGAAAAAAATAAGTACTAATTTTCCCGTCAGTTGCCCTTTAAGTTATCTTGAAGTAAAAAAACATCACTTGTGTGTGAAGTGTTAAGTCAAAAATTTACCTGAAGTATCAAAAAAAATTAGATACAGTAAATACTCACATATAAGAACATTGATTTCAGGATTCAGGCTGATCATGTTCTTATTTGTCTTAATTTTTGTTTTAGTCACCTTTTTAATGTAGTTATTGTAAAGCGCCATAGTGCAGCTAGTGGATATGGCGCTATAAAATCTATTTATTATTATTACACTGTATACGTTTGAATGGATACGATACGATACGATACGATACGATAATATTATTTTAAACACGATCAATTCATCAGCCCATAAAAATACATATCACATACGCTAAAATATTTAAAATTCAAACTGTGTACTGTAACACTAAAAGCTGTTTTCCGTGAATGCCGTACGTTAGACTTAAAAAATGTCATTGATCTTATTAAATACCCCCAGAGACTCTGTGTTCCTAATATCGCATGGTAGACTGTTGCATAATGTGGCGCCAAGTTTTTCAGCCTTATTTATTCATTATAACCAATCACTTAGCTACTTGATCAGTTGTAGTTTTTTATGTATTAGTACTGTGGTATCCTACACATTTAGCCTTAAGGCTACCTTTTTTTTTAGCAAATGCGAGTTCAAGTAATAATAACAGATTCTCTGTTGAGAATACATACATACATACATACATACATACATACATTACATACTTACACACATACATACATACATACATACATACATACTTACACACATACATACATACATACTTAATTAGCATACATACATACATACATACTTAATTAGCATTCCCCCGGGGCTTTTCAATACTAAGAAGCAAAGGACATTATGATAATAAGTGAATGAAATTATAACAAGCGATCATTAAAATAATTATCTAGCATGTGCATTATCAACTTTTTTTAAATGATGTTAAAGATAACTGTTTTTAAAAAGTCTTTGTCTAAATTGTTCCAGATGTTGACTGCTCTGTAGAGGAAACGTCAATGGCCAGACTTTGTCTTACTTAGAGGAAAATCTCTTAATCTAGTGTTGTGATAGTGAATAGACTTGCGCTTTCGGAAAGGTTCACACAAGTATGTAGGGACCAGTCCCTTGATGCACCTAAATGTCATTACTGAGTCTCTGTAGTGAAGATGCTCATTTACTGGTAGCCATTTGATCTCGCGTAACGCAGGTGTTATATGCTCAAATTTCTTGGTTTTCGTGATGATTCTGCATGCGAAGTTCTGAACAGCTTGAAGCTTCTTGATGTTTGCAGCAGTTGTGTTTGACCTAACTGTAGAGAAATAGAACAACTTGCTTAATACCAGGGCAGGGATGATTGTGAGTAGTGTGTTCCTATCGAAACTGTTCTTTACCCTATTTATTTGACAAAGTTTGGCCATGCACGATGAGGTAATTTGATGGATATGTTGGTCATAGGTTAAGTTGTTATCTAGAATTATTCCGAGGTCCTTGGCGCTGGAAACAGGTGTGATCTCTTTCCCAAGAAAGAGCTCGTGATTTCGTTAGTAGTTGCTGTGTCCTGACCATTAGGAACTTGGTTTTTTCAGGGTTCATTAATAGTTGATTTTTACAGCACCAAGCAGCCACATGTCTTAAATCTTCTTCAAGAACGCGTTCTGCAGATTTGGCATCTTTGATTGGAAAGGATAGAAAGATCTTAGAGTTGTCTACGTAGGACTCAAGATTGCATACTTGTGGAGCGAGTGGAAGATCACTGATGTAAATACAAAACAAAAGTGGTGACAGTATTGCGCCCTGTGGTACGCCATGGGTGATAGGGAGGGGTGTAGATGTAGATGTGCCAATCCGGACTGCTTGAGTTCTGCCAGACAGATAACTCTTAAACCATTTCGTGGTTTTGTCGGCGGTGACAAGGCGCAGCTTCTGTAACAATATGGAATGGCTAATGCTGTCGAAAGCTTTTGATAGATCTAATAGTATCAGGGCTGACAGTCTCTTATTGTCCATAGCATCTAATAAGAGATCACTGATCATAATATTAAGAGTCTCTGTGGAGTGATATTTCCGATTACCACTTTGATGTTTACTAAGGAGGCCGTTACGTTGTAGATAATTGCTGAACTGTTGGAGGGCTACCTTCTCGCAGATCTTTGAAGCAACAGCAAGCATAGAAAGGGGGCGATTATTTGATGGCTCCTCGTGATCTCCGTCTTTCAGTAATGGTATGACCTCAGACACTTTCCAAGAGTTTGGAAATGTTGAAGTTGTGAAAGAACAGTTGATGTCTGTCAACGGGCAAGGATAACGGGGAGGCAGTCTTTTATGATGCGTATGCTGACTTTGTCGAGGCCTGGAGACTTATTGGAAGGCATAGATCACAAAAAACTTTATTTACACAATAAATAACAATACAATGCATTACATAGCCTAGTGACAGGAACATTACGC
This sequence comes from Pachyseris speciosa, assembly GCA_016490735.1. Classification (NCBI taxonomy): domain Eukaryota; kingdom Metazoa; phylum Cnidaria; class Anthozoa; order Scleractinia; family Pachyseridae; genus Pachyseris; species Pachyseris speciosa. The sequence goes on along the minus strand of JAEMWC010000053.1, from coordinate 1,538,701 downwards.
ACTATATTACTTAAAATGAAACAACACTGACATTACGTTACAGTACCTACTTACACTACACTCCTTTTTGTGTAATTGTATGACACAAACAAAACGAATAACAAATATAACTAACAATAAGTAAATAAATAAATAAATAAACTACAAAAGAGGTGCCCAAGTTGTTTCGAATTTATTTAGTGACTTGTTTTTTATAGCTATCGTACGCAGGACATCTAACTTGCTATTTAAACGTAAAAGAAAGCAATCAAAGCTCAGCTTGTTGTCGCAGACACTTGTTGTGAAGATGTAATATTTGGTGATGATAAGAATGTAGTTGAGCACTCTCTTATTGTTCGCATTTTGGTGCCAGCCAAATAAAATCGCAGTTACAGATAGGACAGTTTTAGAAAATTTTTCTTGCCACCATTGCGTAAAATTTTCCCAAAATAGGAGCGATTCGCTGCAATTGTATAACATGTGAACAAGCGATTGTTTTTCTAACTTGCACAAAGAGCAGATGTCATCATCTACAAGGCCGGCGCGAAATAAACTGGAGCGACATGGCAAAATATTATGTATTATATTTTATACTGGAAAGCGATAAGCTTCGTTTCGTCTGTAACTAAGAAAGGGAGTAAGTAGACATCGTGAATATTCTCTTTGGTGAATCCGTAGTTTAGAACTTTGTTTTCATTTGTTGGCGATATAAAGTTTTATCAAGGATGTTTTTGTATGCAGTTCGAGTGCTAGGATATGTTGTTGGCATGGAAGTTTCGGGAGAAGCGATTTGTATAGGTCTGTTTAAATTCCGAACTGATCTTTTCCACTCGTTTGGAATAGCATTTATAAGACCGTGGTACAAGATGAATGGTGTGTCAATGTTAAATTTTTGTTTGAAGTTGGCCAAAGAAAGAAACTCCCGGTTTACATTTAGTAGGTCCTGGACCTGTACAATATCATAATGAAACCAGCTTTTGTAAAATAAGGGTTTTTTGTCAACCAAAATGTTTTGGTTGTTCCAGATAATTTCGTGTTCTGGGGTATTCTATTACCTGGCATCAGTAATGTTGGCATGGAAGTTTCGGGAGAAGCGATTTGTATAGGTCTGTTTAAATTCCGAACTGATTTTTCCACTCGTTTGGAATAGCATTTATAAGACCGTGGTACAAGATGAATGGTGTGTCAATGTTAAATTTCTTTGTTGAAGTTGGCCAAAGAAAGAAACTCCCCCGTTTACATTTAGTAGGTCCTGGACCTGTACAATATCATAATGAAAACCAGCTTTTGTAAAATAAGGGGTTTTTTGTCAACCAAAATGTTTTGGTTGTTCCAGATAATGTCGTGTTTCTGGGGTATTCTATTACCTGGCATCAGTAATTTGTAATCTTGCCAGTACCTCAGTACGAAATGGTAAAACGTAGGGAGATTTTTAAGGTCGAGTAGTTTAAAGTCGTAATCACAATTTGTTAAAAAGGACAGACCCCCATATTGAGATAAAGCTTGCTCCGGAATTATTTTCCAAGAGGCGCTGCTTTCATCTTTTATTCTGTTGACCCAAGCTATTTTTAAAGCCTTCTCCATAATTTCAAAATCCATCATTTTCAATCCGCCATGTTTCCTTTCGCAATTATTGTTTTCTTTCTTTATTTTGGCAGGTTTGCCTTCCCAGATGAAATTGAAAATGAGTTTTTCTCCAAGAACCAAGCCACAAAGCCTCGGTTTTAGAGGTATTGATTTCCAATCCACAGTTTGTTTTGAATTCTTCTAAAAGTCGCAATAATTGTGTTACTGACTCCGGTCACGAACAAAAACTGTGGTGTCATCAGCGCACTGGGTGATTTTAATTTCTTTTTGGTCAACATTTATACCGTGGATAGTACTAGCATTTGTTAAGGCCCTGGCAAAAAGCTCAATTCCAATCACAAACAGGAGGCCAATGGGCAACCTTGTCTAACCCCCCATCGTAGGGTGGAAAATTCAGACGCGTGGCCGTTATTTATAACACAGCTTCAGACTTGGTGATATAATATAGCAAACCAGTTTAACAGATTAGGACCAAAATTAAAGAGCTTTAGGGCAGCGTTGATATAATTCCATTCAATTGTATCAAAAGCCTTCCGAAAATCTAGAAAAATTGCGATTCCTGTTTTTTCCATAGTTTTTGTGTAAGACATAATGCCTTGTATTAACCTGATATTTTCGCCGATAAAGAGACCTTTAATGTAGCCAGTTTGGCCATGGTTTATTATTTTGGGAAGTATTTTCTCTAATCTCTTTGCAATTGCCTTAGTAAGAATTTTATAATCAACATTTCGTAATGAAATTGGTCTAAGGTTTTCCAAAAGTGTCTTATCTTTATCGTCTTTTGGAATAAGTGAGATTATTCCACGTCTCTGGCTAATAGAAAGAGTTCCTTTTTGAAAAGCGTAATTGAAACTGGAAGTCATGTGTGATTTTAGCTCTGGCCAGAAGAATTTATAAAATTCACTTGTAAACCCGTCTGTTCCGGGAGATTTGTTATTCTTGAATTCTTTTATTGCATTTAGGCACTCGTCTTCCGAGAGAAGACCTTCACATGATTCCATTTCTTCTTGTGTTAGTGGTGTAATATTTTGTGTCTTGAAAAAAGGCGATGCTAGGGAGGTATCATTGTCTATGTTTTGGGATTTGTAAAGTGCTTCGTAAAAGTGTTTCTCTTCTTTTAATATCGCAAATTGGTCCTTAACATACTTATTGTCACCAATTTTCAGCTTTGTTACAGTTTTTCTGCTATGGTTCCTCTTTTCAAGGTTGAAAAAATACCTCGTATTACGCTCACCATGCTCGTGCCAACATGCTTTACTTCTAAGTATTGCACCTTTTGTCTTTTGGTGCATTATCTTTTTTAGGCGTAAATTAGTGGCGTACAGCTCGTTCAAAATTCTTTTGTCACTCGGGTTTTTTTCCGAGTCCTGCAGGAGCTTGTTTGCTTTCTTGTGCAGCAACAATTCTTCTCTTTCGCGTTTCTTCATTTCAAATTTGCAGTATTTAATTGTATTAAGCCACGGATTTCCATCTTAATTAAATCCCATTTTAATTCCAGGTCCTCGACATTGGTGTATTTTTCTCTATATTCGTATATGTTTTCACGTAGCTTGTTCACATAACGAGAGTCTTCTAAAAGAGAGTTGTTAAATTTCCAGAAACCTGGCCTTTATCCTGCTTTAGCTCATCTGATTTAAGATGCAGGAAGATTGCGGAATGGTCAGTTTCAGGTGCATTGAAAATTTTACAGGATATGGCCAGGTCGCCAAGGTCTTTGGAAATAAGGAAGAAGTCAAGGCGACATTGAATTTTAAGTGATTTGTTTCTCCAAGTAAAGTGTATTGTCTCGGGATTTAAATTGCGCCAGATATCGAATAAATTGTAGAGGTTCATAATTCTTCGATTTTCTTGATAATGAGAATTTTTTTTGAAACTGGATTTCCGCCTTTCTTGTCCTTATCGTGTAGGGCGTAGTTAAAATCTCCGCCCATTATAATGTATTCCTGAGCGAATTCCTGAAGAATATGTTGGAGGTCATTAAAGAAGGCCAACTGTTGATTGAGGTCATTAGGGGCGTAAATGTTTACAAGAATTACGTGCGAATCGTCAACCATTGCATCTGAGATGATATATCTGCCATTATTGTCAGAAATTACTTTTTCTATTTTTAATTCTACTTTTGGATTGACAAGAATCATGATACCTTTGCTGTGAGTCGAGCTGTGACTGAAAAAGACTTTACCGCCCCATTCAGCTTCCCACGTTTTGACGCAATCTTTAGAACTATAGGTTTCTTGTAGAAATGTAAAATGGTTGTTTTGATTGTGCAGCCACCTGAAAATGGAGCGTCGTTTAATTGATTTGTTTAGACCTCTAACATTTAGAGATTCGCATTTAATATTTAGATTTTGAAGCGGGCTCATTATGCGTGTACATACAATATGTAACACTCAAGGGACTGCGTTGGGCTGAGCTTTCGAAAGCTTTCATTAAACAAAAACTTGGATATGTGATTCACAAAGCCTGCATATTTAAAGATGTAAACAAATATGAAACAGAGATCAAAGAGACGACATTTTGGGCAAAAAACAAACAAACCTAAATGATAAAGAAAAATACGCAAGACATGCAGAAACAACATACACACAAATAATCTAAAACAGGCTCAGAAAGGCCCTAAACGCACCGTTGCCGAATTAGCGTTTTTTGACTGAATACTAACCCGCGACTTCAGACTACGTCTAGCTTCTTATTCTACGTTATTCTACGTTAGGAATAGGTTGATATAATGTCAATTAACATAAAGTCTCCTTCACCTTGTTACGTGTATTTTGTCATCTCGCCTTTTAACTTTTTTTAATTTTTTAATTTTTTAAAATTTTTACAAAAATTTTTTAAACAAAAACTAGTGAGCAGCACACAGCAACAGATCTTGTCAATGTTTTTTAATATTATCTGACCGGTTTCGTCTGAACAGACAGACTTCATCAGGGATTTAACAAGATTACAAATTGAACTACTTTTATACTAAACATTTACAGTATAAAGCACGTTCAAAGTAGGGTGTGAACAGCAAAAATCCTGCGTTACAAAATGTGACTTCGATGCAATGGTCGAGTATTTGTACGTGATGCTGGGCTTACTCCGGGCCGGAAACACATCCCCCAAACTCTGGCAAGACATCAAAAAAATGCTTTCTGAACTCCTCTGTCTCGGCTTCTTGACCATGGCGCAAGTGAAGAAAATTTCCCACGATTACATAGAATGAACGACCTGCACCTGCTGCTCGACTCCAGGCTCGCGAAGCTGCAACCGGGGCGCAGCCGACCCACGATCTCAAAATCTACTTCCCAGAGGGCATTTTCCTCGACCCCAACTGGCAATACAAAGCCGCTCTCAAGTAACTCATCACGATGACTTACTCTTGGCACAAGGTGGCAGGGCGGTAAAACAACAAGCAGCGAGGGCGAGGGTTGGAAAACTTTGACTTTCCCTGACGGGATGTACGACTACACCAACCTCACCTGTTTTCTGCAGGTCCACATGGGGTACATTGTCTCATGCCGCCGACAAAAAGTACATCTTCAATCTGTACTCGAAAGGATCTACCGTTACTCTGCCGACTGAGCTACAAGGTCGCACAAGAAAGTCGGGGACGATTTTAGATGGTGAATCGCGGCAAAGTAAGTACATATGAATGTTGTGCCGCGTAGCACTAGGAACACAAATAGTGGAATAGAGAATTAACTCTAAAGTGTAAATTAAAGTGCTACTTAAACCCATGACTGGGCGTTAGCCCTAGTAAAGGGAAACAGGGAACCACACGAGGCAAAGAAAAAATCTTTTGACCTCGTGGGAATCGAACCCACGACCTCCGGATTAGATCTACCGTTACTTGCCGACTGAGCTACAAGGTCGCACAGAGAAAGTCGGGGACGATTTTAGATGGTGAATCGCGGCAAAGAGAAAGTAAGGTACATATGAATGTTGTGCCGCGTAGCACTAGGAACACAAATAGTGGAATAGAGAATTAACTCTAAAGTGTAAATTAAAGTGCTACTTAAACCCATGAATAACCCACTGGGCGTTAGCCCTAGTAAAGGAAACAGGGAACCACACGAGGCAAAGAAAAAATCTTTTGACCTCGGTGGGAATCGAACCCACGACCTCCGGATTAGATCTACCGTTACTCTGCCGACTGAGCTACAAGGTCGCACAGAGAAAGTCGGGGACGATTTTAGATGGTGAATCGCGGCAAAGCCTCGTGTGGTTCCCTGTTTCCCTTTACTAGGGCTAACGCCCAGTGGGTTATTCATGGGTCACTTTAGAGTTAATTCTCTATTCCACTATTTGTGTTCCTAGTGCTACGCGGCACAACATTCATATGTACTCGGAAAGGTTGAGCATCATGTACAAAAGTCGACCATTGCATCGAAGTCTCCCTCTCTCACCACGCGGGAAAGGGATGCCCCACTTCCTTCCATCCATTCTTTGTCCCATTCTTCGTCATCGCCATCGTCATCGTCGGCAACAGAGGGTCTGCGGGAAGAATTTGTTTGAGAGCCTTTTCCGAGGGAGATGGCTCGCGGGCAGGAGTTTTCATGCGGGGCTTTTTTACAACCTTTTTCTCCCCTCTTGAAGGTGACCTTCTGACGGTGTCCTGGTGGGATGTGGCAGCGGTCAGTTGCCTTCTCTTCCTGCGAGAATCGCGTCTCTCTGCCTTTTGATTTCCGCCAAAGACCAATATTTATATTTTCCGCTTTTCACCTTTTCTTGGCTGCTTTCTCTCCATATGTTTGATCATGCTGCTGAGTGACCTCAAATTGATCGATTCGTTGTAGTTTTTGAGAAACTTCATCTCCTCAGGCTTTTCCCATGTCTGCTGTGGGATTTCGTCCACAATGGGTGGAGGGGGGTGTAGGCAATTTGATTTCTTCCTCGACGTCGTCGACATGCGGAGGAGGCGTTGGAGCCTCCGGTTGGAAATCCTGCCAATCGAAGGGGTTGATTTGGTCGAACTCATCCATTGTGTAGTTCGGTCCTTCTTTTTGGGGTGCCGGCTCGGGTTTGTCCAACCATTTAGTGCCCTGCTCGACTTCGACAAAAAAATCTTGAAAGATTCGACAAGTTTGTCGGTGACAAGCTTCCGAACATCATGAGAGGCATCGATTGGGTTTTCATTCACTCCTATTTGATCACAATGTGATGTCACACACATTAGCGGCCATTGTTCGTTTACCAAGTCAACAAACTTGATTGTGGTAAATTTGCCGCTTTATAAGGATTTTTCGAGCCATTTTCCTCCACAAAGGCCCCCAGGCAGGCATCATTAAGCTGGAATGTGGGTAAAGGGAAGCCTTTGAAAGAAGCCAGAGGTGAGACAGTTTCTTGCTGAATGAGACGCCAAATATGCTTCGTAGCCAATATGGTGGTGGATAGCCGAAGCTGTCTCTCTGCTAACTTTGTGGAAGGATTCCAGGACCTACCAAGGCAATTTGGGCTAATTTTGACTGGTAAAAAGTTAAATCGACGTCATATTTTCCTTGTAGTACTGGGTGGCCTGACACTTACAAAAAAACTTTGAAATAGGAGATGGAAGGGTTCTATGTCCATGGAATAGTTGACTTTCCCAGAATTCTTTTGGGGCGTGAACAAGACAACTTGAGATATGCGAGATTGGCTCCAATAAAATGGCTAAAGTGTGGCCCACAGAAAAAGTGAGAGGGAAATTTCCATCCAGATGCCAAGGTGTGGCCTTAAAGGAGCACTGTCACCGGGATTTTTGCTGTTTTTGGTTCAATTCTGCCCAAATTACTGCCTTTTACGTGTTATCGTGCAAAAAATGCTCCTATAGAATCAGCAACATAAATTCCAATGAAATTTTTGCAGGAAGAGTTAACCATAATAATTTTTTTGGTGATTTTTCAATGCATAGCTTGAAATTATGAAAAAACTGGCAAGTTTTTTCAAATTTCAATCCATTTCCATCCTCGTCATCTTACATGGAATACAGAAGTTTATGGTGTCAGTGCAGTACTACAGTCTTTTGCAACAAAACTAGAGCATTATTTTGAGGTATCCACTGATGCATTGGCAGTTTTAAGCTTTTTAAAGTGATGGTACAAAAGGGTGAAGGAGAAAGTCAGAGAACTTTGTCAGGCTTGTTCCTTCGTTAGGTTGAATTTTTGGCCATTCGTTTATTCTTTGGCTAGGAGAAACGGATTTCCAAATCTGTCTGACAAGATCTTTCTGGCTTCACGGTAGGCATGTTCGCTCTCTAGGGCAAGAAGGCCACGAATTGCTTCTTAGGCTTTGCCGGTAGTGTACCTTTGAAGGTAGTAGAGGTGCTGTGAGGGACTGTCTGTTCTTGTCTCCACTATTGTGTCAAGGGACTTCTTCCAGGTGAGATAATGAAAGAGGTCTCCACTGAATGTCTCTGGTTTGGGAAGTGGCAGTTGTTCATGGGTGTGGCGCTTGGTCATTAGATCTGCCAGTCAGGCAGGACATTACCGCTTGTTTGCTTCTGCGCAATTTCCCCTTGATGCTCAGCGAAGGTTCAGTTTAATTTCGGCTGCTGTAAGCGCAGAAAGGGGGACCTTCCAAGGGGTAAATAGTTGATTGTGCATCCTTAGGTGTTGAGAAGACTACGTTATCAGGTGCAAACGGATTTAACGATGACGGATACTGCACAGCAGGTTCACTATCACCTTCGAGACCTTCGTTTATACCAAGGAACGATCTTGGACATCTCAGAGACAGGTTTTGGCGGAGTGCTCTTGGATTTCCCCATTAGATTTGTCTCCATGGTGGAAATGCTACTTTCAATTGCTGACGAGGCTTGAGATGCCAGATAATTTCAGAGAAGATCGTTCTTTCAGCTGTCTTTATTTATGTTATCGGGCAGCATGTCTTCGCTTCACTTGCTAAATTCCAACTGGGTTTCTTCTATCTGATCAATAGCCTTCATGTCAGCTTCGGCTATGGCCAGTTCCTTGGTTAGCCTGAATTTCTTCAGTTCAGCAATTTTTGCCGCTTCGTCTTGAGCGAAATTTAACTAGGTTTTCAATTTAGTGACCATCCAGCCGTGTCCACCCTTCTATCGATTATGGCTGATGTACGGGATCCTCTACTTGAACGTGATTTCGCGCCATGTGAGGCAGTTACCGAAGAAATCAAGCTTTGTTCTTCTTCCTTT
>JAEMWC010000053.1:1512500-1517500 GCA_016490735.1 Pachyseris speciosa | reverse complement strand
GCTTTATCAGTAATGGCCTCAACCAAAAAACTAGAGAAACTACAATATAGGCTTGCACGCATAATAACAGGGTCTGGTTGGGATGCCAGACCTGCCCAGATTGTTCGTGCCCTCAAATGGATAAGTCTCACAGACTTAAATGGAAAACTGAAATCTTTAATGTTCAAACCCGTATGTAACCGCCAGCGTAAATACCATCCACAGACGGGTGCCCAACATAACCTGTTTATTCAGCGGTCGAGCACTGAGGCCCTTAAGAAGACTTTTCATTATAGTTATTATGTTCCCGCTATTTGATATTAGAATCACTTAACTTAGTTTGTTTCGCAGTTAATAATAATAAGATTTTTCAACAATGTCCGTAATTCTTAAGTCTCAGCTTTTAAGTACAGGTAATATATTTATTAGGGTTAATGCGTGCGCCTCTTACAATGCTGGTCTGGGAACCTTTGCTAAAAGGTGTGCAAAAAACACAAAGGCGTTAATAAGTGATATTCCATATATGACACTAAGTATTTATGGATATTTGATGGAGACATGCTGACTGAAAAGCAGTGTTAGAACGTCTTAACTCTTTTCCGCCTGAGATGTTTTATGGGACTCTTAAGAATTTAGATACAGCCATCACTTTTTACAGGTTATTACCATTTTTTTTTGCTCAGAAGTATGGATAACTATATATCAAATTAATCAGCAATAAATTTTGCATCTATAGATTTTAAGCAATGCCATTAATTATTAATTAATTATTGATTAATTATTAATTAATTATTAATCAACTAATAATTAGCATAACTTGTTATCGAATTATTTTAGTGAAATTCTCAGAACAAATCTGCATGTATTATAAAGTAGTTTGAAAGACTTAATCTTAAGTTAATGTCAATAAGTAGCTGTAATCAGTTCAAGAAGATTCAGGATAATATTTTAGAACCATTTTCCCTAATAAAACACCATAGAAAACTAAAAACGTTTTTGTTGCTTGTGCCAAACTGAGAAACAGTTGCTGTTACTGTTCAGGCACAAATGTACATCACATGTCTCGCATCTGATTATTGATCTGGCTGGCTTTGGCCTCTTCTCATTTTTGTATTGATGGCATGAACGAGCAGAACAAACAGCACAAACTCTTGAAGGGCCAATTACTGGAGTGTGAGGCCCAACATTTTGCAACCTTGGTTCCAGATTTGCATAGACTCTTCTCCTAGCAACAGGGATGTTGTTGTTGGCAATGTATCCAGACATCAGCTGTGTTGCCAGAGTCATTCTAAATTTCTTGGATGTGAGTCTCTTACCAGCTTGTGTAGCCTTGTAAATTACAAAGGCATTGTTTATTGAAGTTTCCAACTGGTGAAACACCACTCTGGGTGGCCAACGCTTGCATTTCTGTCCGACACTATAGTAGCGGTTATTCTGATCTGCACGGTCAATCCCACACATGTATCTGTTATAGTCATGCAGTAATGGTGGGCATGGTACAGAAGCTGCTCCTTCCTTGCTTCTCCTTCTAACCTCTCTTTTGCTCCTGTATAAGATTATATAAGATTTTTCAACAATGTCAACAATGTCCATAATTCTTAACTCTCGGCTTTTAAGTACCGGGTAATATATTTATTAGGGTTAATGCGCGCACCTCTTAGAAGACCACTTTTTAGTGATGAGGATGTCATGGTTAAATGGACGAAAACGCACTTTGCAAGACCAAACTAGGGCGTTAATAAGTGATATTCACATATTGACAATACGTATTTATGGTAGTTTGATGGAGACATGCTGCTCATCTTAGCCAGATTACCCAGCAGCTATTTTTTGCCAGCTGGCCTGAGAAAAATATTGAGATGTAGTTCTCATGGAAAAACCAACAACATGTATTAAGCGATCGTGGCGACCTTCTGTTTAGCTCGGCTACATAAGATGCTATCAGAGTCTGCTCTATCACACTGAAGTATCTGATCATTATCGTCATGGCGCCAACAATTGCTCACAAACCTATTTTAAACGGTTTTTTGTGACTTCAAAAAACTCCAGCGCTGGCTATACCGACCATGGCATGAAGACATTTTATTGATGAGGATACTCATAAAAGTTATCAAGGCCGACAGGGAAAAACTGTTGGTGTTAATCAAGGAAAATGCATGTCCTTAACTGCGGTGGAACATTTCCAAGGGAAAGACACCCCAGATGTGTCAAAGAGAGTCTTGAAGCTGAAGACAACTTCCAGCTCTGTCAGATTGCCCGAGTTGGCCAATTTGTAAAAAGCCCCATATACAATCAAGACCGGTGTACATTTATGGTTCAGAGTACGATTTGGCGAGACTCATGGTTGAAGTTGACGCGGCAGCAAACGCTCTGCTATATTGGAAGGCCTTGGACAACCTCCATCCACGGAAGTGTTCCAGTTGCTTGAACAACAGGAACCTGTCTGATCATATACTCCCCCAGGATCTGGTTGTTTTGAAGACTGGACAATGATACCTTGTTAGTACGAATAGTGCTGTTCAGGACAACATTTCCTAATATTAAGTTTTGTCTTAGTAAGAGCCAAATTGTAATTACAATTTAGCCTATTTATTAAAGAGTTTTTAAAACACTCTGTGTTACAAATGGCAAATAGAGGCTTGATTTGTCTAAGCTTGAGACTGCAGTAGCCCAGGATTACATGCGGGAAGATTTTAAGTAATATGCCTGAAGTGAGCTCAGGGATAACCAAGACGTTGAATAATTTATTCTATCCGTGCTTGGTTATATTCTGCGAGCGACCTATTCTTGATATGGACAGAAAACCCACAATTGCGTTGAAATGTAACTCTCCTTTTTGTTTTGTTTTGCAGATCTGTTGTGAGCTTCAATTTAACTGGCTATCTCATGTCGACGTTCGGGCTTGAGCTTGGTGGAAAGTCGAACACGATTAGAGACTATGGTAGAAAAATCTTTGTTATTTCAGCGTTAGTGTGTTACAGTATTCAGTATAAGTCAAATGGGATTATTTTGTAGTCTGCCTGCTATGTCTGTAATTTGCAGTCTGTCATGTTTCATTTTAATTATTAAAGTGTTATGTTGGATTCAATGATGTCAGTCAGTGTTTAATATTGCCCTTTGCTTGAAAAATCGGACGGAATGGGATGCTCCCTATGGTATTATTTGCTTTTCGCGTTAAAGGCCCATTATTTCAAAAAAAAAAATTTTGCCGTCAGGAAAATGATTAGCCATGTATGAAATTTATTTTACATTTCGCCGCAGAGAAATTGTTTGCCACGAAAGTCATAGACCCTGAAGAGGGGATAAATTTTCCAGCGGATAACGATGTTCGATCAGTGGTTATCAATCGGTCTCTATGGTAACCACTCGTGCGAGACCCACGCAAAATTTTGTCAAACAAAGAAAATGGTCACTTTTTCTACTCTTCAATGAAGCTAGCCACTGTTTTAGTTTAAGTTTTTTCTTACTGACGCCAAGAAGCGTTCTCTTTCGCTTCCAACAAGTGGATTCTTCTAGTTGATGGGGCTGAAGTGGTTAATTTTGCTGTCAGGAGTCTCAGTTTTGTCCACGCTAAAGACTCGAACCTTTATGGAGTTATCGAAAATATTTAACCGGCCCATTTAACGGTGAAGGCTACGAACGGCAATTTTTTATCTCTGGCTTAGGACCGAATTTTATGTAAGACGACGTTATCCGACTATTAACGGCTGAGTAGCACTGATTATCGCATGCTTTGAAACACAGCAAGATGCTCACATGTTTGAACACAGAGGCAGACATGCCCAGGTATGACTGGTTTGTGGGCAGCCGATGTCAAAGTCTACGGTCAACTGTTGATTATTTTTGCTCTGGAATGTAGGCAATTATATGAAGACGACAAACCAATTACTACTGATTTTGTGGAAGATAAATTCACTCACATGATCTACCATGCGTAGATCACCACAGACACACTACTGCAGCTTATATTATAATCTAAAAGGATTTCGTACTATGTTTAAGCTCGACCTTTGCAGATGAAAATTTTTGTTTCATGTTGGGTGTTGCTAAACTTGTTGAAAACTCCTTTAGGCAGTGATTATTAGATTATTATTTTATATAAGTCTTTTATTATAAGTATTTTATTATATATATAATATATATATATTATATATATTTTGGATACGCAATGATCTCTGTATGTATGTTGAAATAACCCATGACTACATCACAAGGTCTTGTAACAAATGATACTCAATCTTTGTCAGTCACTGTTTAATGTTAAATAATACGTTGAAAAAATTGAACTAAACAGGATAAAACGGCAAAGGCAGAACTTTACTACTAAAATGCAAAAGTAATACTAAAATACAAAACAGTTAATGGAAGAAATACAGTGATCAATAAGGCAATTTAATTACTGAAATAAGCAGTTGTATCTTAGATCAGAACTGGTATCCTGAAATTATGCTCGTGTGTTTTGTATATTATGTGGAAATCAAACTATGGTGAATATTTGTCCCTGAATTTTCAGCTCAACGGAGCTATCTCAATAGTTATTGTGCAACACCGAGTAACACCTCAAACTCCAATCCAAATATGTATTAGATAGTTACTGAGGCCGGCAACAATATGTGATATATTGCAGTCAGTATATATCACATATTGCTGTCGGCCTCAGTAACTATCTAATATATTTACTATTCAACATCCAATGCCATTGTTCTCACTCTGCACTAAATCATGATTGAAGATATATTGCAGTCAGTATATATTCACATATTGCTGTCGGCCCAGTAACTATCTTAATATTTGAATACTACAACATCCAATGCCAGTTCTCACTCTGCACTAAATCATGATTGAATTCCGCTTTGATCGTGAATGCACAAAAGAACATAATTAGCACTTGTTGATTAGCTCAATTGGGAATTGATGGCAAATGTCTTCATGTGTCATCTCGAAGAGCAACTTGCGCACGACGGCCTTATGCCTCAGCTATGCAGAAGATACGTCGATGATACCCTTGTAAGAATGCCTAA
>JAEMWC010000053.1:1342500-1507500 GCA_016490735.1 Pachyseris speciosa | reverse complement strand
TTCTTTGGGAAGATGTCCCACAAGGAAGAAAATGTGGATGGGTCAGCGATGGCAAATGTAACCTCTTTGAACCAGCCAACTTTTCTCTCTGCTATCATGGTCATGCGCCAGTGGTGTTGGGCGTCTGCATCCAGCAGCAGCGGTGGCGATAGAAGCCATTGAAGTTTCATGAAGTCTCGCACGTTGTTTCTATATCGCTGGAACCACTTGTTTATCTTCTCCACTACAGGCGATCTTCTTTTATTCTGCTCGGTGAAGGTGTGGTTGAATTCTGATGTCATTGAGTGCGTGGATGCAACGTCACCCCCTGAACGTGATGTTATAGGCGCACCCTCGATCGCATGGACATCATGTGTCTTTGGGGTTTGACGTCATGAGGTGGATAATTCACTGACTGCATCACTGTCTTAGAGCATAAAAATGCAGCAAGCTGATCGCTGAGCAGTGATAACTAGAAGCGCAGACCATGGCACCAGGAACACATTCTCAGACTACGATCTTGCAAAGTCTAGTCCTGCAACCAATCGAGTGGACCGACGTAAAGTTCATGAGAAGGTATGCAGAATCTATGGTAGAGAAAACCCCTCTATCGATTGCTATAAGGTGTGCGAAACGGTGCCTATACTGTGGAAAAAAATTTACGCGTGAGAGACACTAGGTCACCCCTGAAGCGTTACGTTGTTGACGATAACCTGAGGTTTCCCAAAGAGTTCGAGGACTATTTGAATACCAAGAGCGGAGTACATGCTAAGATGATTGCGGAGAAGGTGCATGAGACAAAGGAAATGTGCGAAGAACTGGAGGAGATACTCAAAACGTGCAGAGCATTCGAGGCAATGACGCCACGACAATGCCACTTTTGTTAGAAGTGGTGCCGATCGTCACCGTTTGCGTACGAAACCTGACTCATCAGAATTGTAACTAAAGATGACTTTATATTTGTACGCCCTTAGAACAGCTTACGTGGAACATTTTATTCGTGCGAGGCTCCAAGAAAAATGTAACTGAATGGTTGCGTTGTGATGTAATTTGTGTTAAGCTGCCTCAAACGAACAGGTTATTGTATGCAAAACGAAAGAATGGTCTATAAACAAAGGCTAACACAACTTTTTACATTCGCTTTTTACATTCGCTTTTTACATTCGCTTTGGAGAAGTGTCTTGCGCCGCAACTACTCGGCCTGACAAATCCTACACAGGAATTTACCGTCACAGTCTTTCGCTGGTTCCGATTCACGAGCATCGGGACTGGCGACAGGTGCCAGCACCCCTTTCCCTGTTCGTGATGGTCCATTAGTCTCTCAACGCTCGGCATAACATTGGTCGAGCGTCAAATGGCAGATGTTCCTTTGTTACTTCTGGAAGAGGGGGTATGATGTCCTATTGCGTCGTGGCCTGACATTGTAGTCATGTTGTGAATTCTTCAATGAGCACTTTTCTCTCTGTTGGTCCTTGCGTCTGCAATGAACTTTCTGGGTGTGGACTCTTGTAGGCGCAACATGTTCACAAGTTCTTATTCTCCATTCACCTAAATCCGTCATTACTGGGACAGGGTTATTGGTTTGTTCGAATAAAAGGTTATTCATTCACTTCTGTTGTAGGATCAGAGGACCTGCCCGTGGCTAACCATTTCTGCTCTCCCAGTCACACAGCCGAGGACATGATGGTGGCTGTGGTACGAACAGGATACCGCAACAACAAGACGAGGCGCCGCACAGAGGGCCGTCTAATATTTACATGTCAAACTCTGCAACCCAGCGGCATGAACATGGATTTCAATCACGTTTGAATTCTTGCAGCGTGCTTTATGAACGAATTTTCAATGTCATGATGCGCATATTGTTCAACCTGTGTTTCATCTGGATCAAAACGTTTGAAGAGAATATCATCAATGACATTACACAGTTTTAATATATTTTCTTAATGGAAAAGCGCTGGTGAAAGTTTATTATTAAATTCTGCAATCAGGTCCAAGACAAAAACAAAAAACGAAATGTTCTGCCGTTCATTCATTCTCCAAATTTCCGGCCTAACTTTGACTTGCATTGTGGTCAGTTTCGAGATGAAAAAAACAAAACACACAAAAGTCTTCCTTTCTCTCTTTTATTGTTCAAACCCTTCAAGTGGCTATAAACGCAGCATTCACAGAAAACACTATAGACGCATACATTTGTCAGTTTGTTTCACCTATTCCAAACATCAATAAAAGGCACGAGTCACCACGTGGTCCCTATAAAATGCGTTCACAGTACATTTCAAGTTTTCAAATTCCATGTCTTGCTTGGCGGCAAATACTTGCATGACGTTGCTCATCCATTGGAGAAATTTAAAATCTTTTGGCATCTCGACAAGGTCACGTACCTTTTCGGCTGGATAATGTTCCATCACCACACTCACCCAAGTCGTCCGATTCTACTCATCCTCAAATCTTTCTTTGACCACATACTGGTTGGTTCTGATCTCCGCGTCCATCACCTGACAAAAGGGCACCAACTTCTTAAATCGCAGGCCTCTCTCGGCAAAGAACTTCTTCACCACGTCAAACTCAGGCCACTGGTTCTCCATGGATGCCAGAGAAACGGACAAGAACACATAGGTAGCGTCACGGACTGTTAACTCGTTGAGTGTCACAAGGTTCTTTTTACAAAGCTCTGCAAAGTTCTCGTAGTTCCCTACCATAAAGTCATATGTATCCTCAGAGTCTGGATCGACTTTAGACAGACTGTCTGCCATTTCATATTCCAACCTATTATCCTCGCGAACGCCCTTAAATATGTTGGCCGCAGCGTCCATCAGCCACGCCAAGACGCCTTCATCCGCAAACAACGATATCAGGGCATTGTCGCCGGTGCCACGATAGGGTTCCAGTTTCACCACCAGTTCCCTTAAATCACACGGGTGCAAGCTCATGAGGTCTCGCTTCAAGAGGTCCCAGGCAGAGTTGGGAGAGGGGTCCGTGTCCAATGCACAATCGTCCAACAACGGCTTGTTGATCTCTTTTGCCTTACACATTTTCTCGGCCACTGTCTTTGCAGCCTCCACGATCCTCTGTGCCAAATCGTTACTGATTCCCTTCTCTTCAGGCGACAGCAAGCATTCCACGCCAATCTCAGCCAGTTCGGTACCAGTGGCCTTCAGTTTGGTGAGGGAGAACATCAACAGTTGGGGGTTAGTGGTCCATCGGCGGTCCTTGGTCTTTCTAAGGCGAATTATCTTGGAAGCGGTGGAGAAGAACTCATGGTCCTTGGTAGCCTGTCCGCGTTTCGGAGCCATTCTTTACTTTTCTTTTCTTCTCTGCTCCGAGTACTTGCAATTGTATCGTCTGGGTAAACCATAGTTTGATGTCGGAGATGCTAGTCTTGCCTCTTTTAACCATTTTCTGACACGCGAACCGCATGATGGATACCTTGTACCACGTCACTGTACCACGACATTCCAACGTGATTGAATTCTTTCGTGCATTGGAGGCTCTATGTTTAAGGTGGGGCATCGCGTCATCGTGTAGTGTCGACGTATAGCCGCGACCGTGCATAGCCGCCACCCAGCAGCATGAATATAGATTTTAAGATGTTTGAAATCTCGCAGCGTGCGCTTTGAATGTCACAACACGCGTTTTCTTTACCTGCTCTTTTCACCAACGAAGGACAGAAGTACCGAAACGTCTGAGTTCTTTCTAGACCAATAACTTTGAACAAAGCCTCAGCAATGGTGCTCCATATTTTTTAATACCTGTTTAATACCCTCGTAGAGGTGTGCTTGCGCGTGTGGCTACCTCGGTCAAACGAATCTAACGAGGGGCAAGTGTTGGTGATAGTTTATCAGCAAATTCTGCACTAGAAGAGATCTTTTCGGAATCAGCTCCAAGACTTTCCGCCGTTCATTCATTCACAACTTTGAGCCTGATTGTGACTCAAAGACTACTTGGTTTGTGGTCAGTTTCGAGAGGTCTACCCAGAGACAGGACACACAAAACTTTTTTTCCCTCTATTTTTATTTTTTAAAGTCGTCAAATGACTACAAAGTTAAAGAAACATCAATAAAATATGCGAGTTTCCACGTGGTCTCTGTACCACTCTTTCACAGAACATGTCAAGTTCTTCCATTCAGAGCCTTGCTTGGTATCAATGGTTCTCATGACGTTCACCCACTGCAAAAATGTCAAGTCTCTTGGCAACTCGACAAGGTCATGAACTTCTTCAGATGGGCAGAGGTCAACATCCACCATCACAGTCGTGGTGCAGTTCTCATCGTCCTCACATTTTTCCTTGACCACGTCCAACGTCCATCACTTCGCGAAACCGCTCCAACTTCTCATGGTCAAGGCCCCTCTCTGCGAAAAACCCCCTCACTGCTTCAAATGCAGACCACAGGTTTTCAAAGGTTGCCAGAGAAGAACACAAGAACACATAGGTCGTCATGCAGGCCCTTAGCTCGTTCTTACGAAGCTCTGCAACATTCTCCTAGACCCCCTCCATGTAGTCATCGTCCGAGTCGGGATCTAATTTAGACAGACTGTCATTCATTTCATATGCCAGCCGATTGTCCACATGAACGCACTCAAATATCTTGGCACCAGAGTCCTTCAGCCACGCCAAGACTTGCTTGTTGGGAAACAAAGACGTCAAGGCATCATCGCACGTACAACCATGCTGCTCCAGTCTCGCCATGGGCTCCCTTAAATTGCACGGGTGCAAGTTCAGGAGGTCTCGCTTCATGAGGTCCCAGGCCAAGTGGGGCGAGGGATCCATGTCCAAGGCACAGTCGTCCAACAATGGCTTATTGGACTTGTTGGCCATCCACGTACTATCGGGCACACTATCTGCGGCCTCCATGATCTCGTCTTCCAAATCGCAACTGGTTTGCCCCTGGTCGGGCGACAGCACAGCGTCCACGTCAATGTTTGCCAGTCCCGTGCCAGTGGCCTTCAATTTGACAAGGTAAAACACCAACATTTGTGGCAAAGTGGCCCATCGATCGTCCTTTGTCTTTCGAAGCCGCAGCCCCTTTGACACAGTGGACAAGAACTTGCGGTCCTTCTTGGAAGCCTGTCCGCGTTTTGGAGCCATTCTCTTCTGGTTTCTTCTCTGCTCGGAGCACTCGCGAGCCTGATAACAAGAGAGAGTGGACATGGTATTGCACCAATTTAATACGTATTCTGGATTGAATGCTAAAGATGACCCGTGCATCTGGGAAGAGAGAGTGTACCCAAAGTGGTATCATTTAACAATCGCATATAGCCCCGATTTGGTGTTTTGTGAAGATTGCTTGGATAGAGGATTGAGTGAATGGTGAATAATGGATCAAGCGTGAACCTCATTCCCAACAAGGGTTACAAGTATCTGAGACACAGCTGTTGGTCAAGACACAAACAATTGACGTCAATTTTTTAATCTATAGATACCTGATTCACGAGATTGCAATAGCGGGAAAAGAGGGATTCTACAGGGCTAAAAAGCAAGAAACTCATTCCCACTGTTCTTGGTGTTGGAGGTTTATGCTTCGAGAAGTTGCAAGCCTCGTTGGCCTCGTTGTCGACACGCCCAAACCGTATACTGCCTCTTTATTGCTAGACTCAATCATCCACCACGCTCCGATCAAAGAAGATGCTTTCTCTAAATCTTAAAAAGACTAAATTTATGGTCTTTAAACCAAGACAAAAGCGTTCAATTTGTAATATTCAAATAAGTATAGATAATCAAAATATTGTTAAAGTAAAGGAGACAAATCTTCTAGGCGTAATTTTGGATGAAAACCTAAATTGGAAGTCGGAAATATCTCACGTTGCAAGTAAAGTTGCGAAGTCAGTCGGTATAATATCTAGATGCAGCTTCTTTCTTCCTAAATCGTCTTTACGTATGCTCTACTATTCCTTAATTTATCCTTATTTTCACTACTGTAATATTGTTTTGGCTTCGACCTATAAAACTAATCTCCGCCGCCTTGTTATCCTGCAAAAGCGCATTATTAGAATTATTAATAAATCACATTTTAATGCTCATACTGACCCCATCTTTAAGGACCTCGGTATACTAAAATTTAATGATATCCATTTGCTTCAACTGGGCCAATTTATGTATTCTTGCAAAAATTCATTCTTACCTCCAAAGTTTAATAACAATTTCTCTCAAAACAATCAATTCCACTCTTACAATACAAGAAATTCCCAGGCCTACCGTCTACCGTTTTGTGGTACAAACACGAAAAAGTTCTCGCCTTTTTTCAAGAGCTAAGTTTTTTAATTCACTTGACAACAAGATCATCAACTCTCAATCCCTCTCCTCTTTTAAGAAAAAACTGAAGATTAAATTATTGAGTAAGTATGAAAACAGTTTATAAATCTTTCTATCTTCGACTTTTCGCCTTCTTTTCTTCAAGTGATGTGAAACAGCTCTAGCTCATAGTTCGAGGAGGCCTAACCTCATAAGTTCCTATAGTTTCTGTTAGGTCTCCTCGCCACTTCTTTTTTTTTTCCTCTTCTTTTCCTATATTTTTGTAATTAGTGTGGCAAATAAAATAAATAAAATAAAAATAAAGATGGAGTCTCTTACCTTTGCTGTCAGTCTTGGTGCCTGATAATTCAGTCTGAACCTTCGTGACCCTCTTTGTCTATCATATGAGTTGGGAAAGGAGCTGGAAATAGGATGCCGGCACATCGCCACATACAATGCAATAGTTGTGCAGATTTACCTATGGTAGGTCTGGACAGGACACTTAGAAAACAAACGATGAACTATAAGATATAATGTGACCTTTATTTACGAATAAAGGATCAAAACATGGGCGTCTTTTTTTGTCACCGTAAACTCGTCATTTTCCATCCACTCTCTCTCAATAGGTTTGCTCTAGTTGAATGCGAAGCGAGTGGCGAGGGGCAGCAAAACGTTCTATGTGATCAAGAAAATGTTTAAGACCCTCGTGATCCTGCTGTATGCAAAGCTCTTGCACTTCATCTGCAATGATACCATCTTGTATCAAATTCAATGCATAATACTTCCACATTGCTCGACGAAAACGTTGGCCCTTGTCGCCCTTCCCTCGAGCCATGGCCAATCCTACCCTTTTGACACCTCTTTGAAATTGTCGATCATAAGTCACGGCTATCTCTTCCAACTGCTTGTAAAATTTCAAAGGTACGCTGTCTTTCATCTCTTCCCAGTTGCATAGCATCTGTGATTCTGTCAAGGTACTGGAGAAGCCTCTTCTCCGCGACAGTATCGTGTCTTCCAGACCTAGTATGTGGCCCAACTTTAAGCATCCTCGTGGCCTTACTCGCTCTCCGAGATAGTGATTGGGTACGGGTAATGGCCAAAGTTTCAAACACCATGACCATCGTGTCTTGTGTGTAGTTTTGGGTGAATTGCTGGTACCTTGCGGTTATATCAGATACAGAACTTGTCCTCAAAAGCAAACTTACACTAGCAACGCCATTAGAGTAGCTCATTGAAAGACGAGAGACAGTCTTGCATCCAACATCCGAGTGGATAACTACAAAGACTTAATATGAGGAGCATCTCATGCTTGTGGTTAAACAAGACAGGAACGATAGTTTGAACATGGAGAGATGGAAACACGAGTTTTTAAATGAATTAATTTGTTTGAAAATTGAACTGAAAAACAAGATCAATGGCACGTTTACCCTCTTCTGTCAAAATCCGCGAACCTATTCCAGCAAACTGTGCAGACAAGGTTGGGATGCCACACCGATGAAATTCTCCATTTTTGTACTTCTTCCACACATGCTTGCTTGCTTAAGTCATAAACGTAGACGTCTATTCCCTTGCAATCCGCCATGACTACGCCCCATGCTGTTCCACCTTGTACTTTCCCATTCTTCATGGTTGTAATAGCCAACATGATGCTTGCATCTTTGATAATGTGATAGTTGCATCTCAGCAAGTTGGTGGTCTCCTCATTGGCGCAAGGAAATGGTCGATCGAGTATCTTCTTGGCCTGTTCTACGGCTGCATTGGCATCTTCCAATTCCGCGGGAGTGGGGATCTTGATGACCAGCTTAGGTCCATGGGTCAAGGCATGGTTATCCTTGAAGATGACTTTGACCTCCACTTTGTAGTCTAGGGCTCTCCCTTGCAATTAGAAATCACTGCCTTTTGCTCCCCATGTAAACAGCGTGTACCCAGCCATGTCAATCAGGCTCTCGGCAAAGTACTGCTTTGGAATGGGAAAGACTTCAGAGTGATCCAATCGTTGACTTATTTACTTCAAAACTAACTGGACCGGAAACCAACTTAATACAGATAGTATTACATTTGTTTTCTCCCATTTACACTTTAGCTGTTTTCTTTATTTGCCGTCAGTGTCGACTTGGTGCATCGGAGGAGTGAGACCAAAACAACAGCAGAATCGCAATGCTTCTCGTTGGGGTTACAATGAGCCTGTGGGCTTGGACCCCAGATTTGTTTCTCGGAATTCCATTTTCGTTGCAAATGGGCATGAGGTTTGCGAAGGTCAGGCGGCTGGTTGGAATGATCTGCGACCACTTTTGCAGAGTCCTGCAAACTATAGACGGCAGCACAGAGAACAGACAGACCTGGCACTCGACTTGCCCTTGAGCGATGAAGATGACATGGCGCCGCTCATCCAACGTCTCAGAGACACCACAATGGCAAACAACTGACTCGTTGCAGCAGTTAGACCAGTTGAAGAGGTTGTAAGTTCCACTATATCAAGATGTGTTCCACAGAACATGTCGAATCGCGCAATAGACTTGGCACAGCAAGAGTGTTTCACTTCAGATGCCACGAGACCACTGTGTAGTCATTACACTCGTCGATGCTTGGTCCGTTTTCCCTGTTGTGAACAATTTTATCCTTGTCACAAATGTCACAAGGAATCGGTAGACTGCACAGAGGATCAACTACAAGCCAAGAGTGCGATGTACATGAAATGCACCATCTGTACTCTCGAGCAGAAAATCAACGGGATAGTCAGAGACGCATTGGCTGCAACTCGAAAATGAGCGATTATTTCTGCGCCATTTGCAAACACTTTGAGTCCGAAAAGAACACCCCCTTTCACTGTGACAAGTGCGGCATATGCAGGTTAAAGGCCAACGAAGCATTTCACTGCGACATATGCAACGTGTGCATACAGCAGCGTCTCAAAAACAAACACCGATGTAGACCGGATTCCGGTCACGATGTATGTAGTATTTGCCTGGAGGACGTCTTTAGGAGTTGTCTATCTCTTCCATGTTCTCACAAAGTTCACGGCGAGTGTATGGAAAGAATGAAGATACAGGGGGTGCGCAACTGCCTGGTATGTTGAGCACTGCTTTTTTCTGGTATTGTACCAAGGTCGTGACTTTTGTATCCATTTATTTTTGCTTAATCGTTATTAAACAAGGCTTCAAGACAAAAAATCTACACTGATTTCCAACTCCTGTAAAATGTCCTCTCCACTGTCAGTCACTGTCAGTTCGTCATCCGAGACGAATTCAAAGATACTCACATTGCCACACATGGACTGTCTTCCAATGGAGATCTCGATCACATAAAACCGATCGGAAAGAGACCTTAGTGCCAGATTAACCACCATTGGGTTGTCCACTTCGGAGACGGTTACCAGGGTAGGGCGAAGGACCAAATGGGCAATAAGGGACATGACGAGTTGGAATTTGAAAAGGGCATACTTCTCTGGACATTCTGCGCAAAAGATGCACGCTTCAATGCATCTCTGGGTTTTCCACCGATGGCACATGAGTTCCTCCACCACGTGTACAAGCTTGGTCTTGAAATACGGTACCAAAACAGCAGGAATCACCTACCGGATGAAACGAAAACAACACACGGTCATATAAAAGAGACAGATCGTAGCCACTGAGTAATGAGAGGCATACCTACCCCTTGAAGATCTTGTGTCATACTGTCATCCTCGAGTAGCATTTGCATGTCAGTCAAGTGACCATCGACTGATTTCTTTCAATAAAAACAATTTCCCAGTTCACCTGACAATGGCGATGCACAAAGCGCTGGCAGCACTGCAAAGGCACAGCACTCTTACTGAATGGTATCATGGGTGCCAAACAAAAGAAACAATCTTCAAAAGCCCTGGGTTCCCATTCTGGTTGCATCTTCTGCAAACAACGACTCTGACCACTCGTCATTGTATTTTTTTCCTTGATGTGAACTGATGAAGTCGCAATATGGATACAAGTGGTGCCACACAAGAGGAAATGACAAAACTTATCCAGTCTTTTGAAATTTATTTCATGGCTTTGAATATACTAGTCACGCCATTAAATGCTGGTTATGAAACTTTTAGCAATCCATGCATTTTCCAGAGGACAGGAAAGTTCATTGGTAAAGTACCAATCAAGTAATTTCCTGAACGGCGCTCGATGTTGGTGCTAAAATCTGCCCCAGCCGTATTTGTAAACATAACAGCAACGAGTCGCCTGGGCTCAAATCCTCCAAGTCTTGGACCCACCCTCTGGATGCAACTGTAAGCATCGCCGAGATATTTCTTCAGCGCCGATGTCAACTCCTCGTCTTCCACCAGTAGCCCGGCGCCCTCTATGAAGGCTGTCCAAGAGCAAATGTCCTCACGGTTTAGGAGGTGCTTAGCAGTTGTAATTCCTTGAAAGTCAACGTGGGTCAAGGGCTCGATGGCACAAAGTGACCCCGACACATCGCACAATAGTGTTGTTCAAGGGCCCACCTGTCGTGGCACATCTTGTGAACAGTCTGTTTGCAATAATTCATGGTTTACATCGGCAACGGCTTCCTTAAAGTCTTTGTGGCAAATGAAGCACTTGACGTCCATAATAGCAATTTCTGTAGGACTGGTGAGGCAGCATCGTTTGTTCTTCCCTAAAGTGACGATGATGTCGACTACCTCCATTTGCCTTTAACAGGTCAAAAAAAAAAACCCTCACTATAACGTGCGTGGATGGATGACTTGTCTCGTCTGATAGAAAGTGGAATCAAATTATTCGTATAATGTAAAGGAACACTACCAACAATAGAAGAACCAGTACACTCACGAAAGAAAAAAGAGAAGAGCGAGACCTAAACGATTTACCGAAAGGGATGCTGGCTGTTGAAAACAAAAACAACAACCAATGACTTCAGTCAAGGTACGCGATGCTCTGTGACACAAATATGCGTTGAAGCACCGAAAATAATAGATCGAGAGATTCTTCGACGCTATTTTGTATCCAATTTGAACTGAGAGGAATGAAATTGAAACAGAGTACTGGCAATGTAGCATTTTGTAAACGAGGAACAACGAGAGACATTTATCCTTTTTATTTTGTGCTAACAATCTTTATTAGACTACTCATAAGATGTGGTTATTGGAAGGGGGCTCAAACAAGAATAGTTCAATTTATTGAAAACTACGGAGTAGCTGAAAGAATGCCAAAAAATACTTGATATACACATGCTCGCTAAAAAATATAAAAAAGAGAAGTCTAAGTGCTAGTGATTAAAGTCATGTTGTATACAAAACAGTCAAAATAACGGCTCAACATAGAACGCGGTTAAGGATCGATAGGGCATCTGCCTTCTTAAGTTTTCTTCAGCTCCTTCTGGTCTTCTTCTATTTCGTCTCTCTTTCTCTTCTTCGAATCACTGGACAGCTTCATGTCAACTTGCTCCTCTGTTTGCAGCCCACCCTCGCTACCGTTTTCAGCTCCTGCTTCTTGAACTTCACCTTCCTCCTTGAACTACCTGTAGGGCTGCTGGTATCCCCTTCCAATTCGGCGTCTGGTTTACTGATCAGTGGCTCCCTCACGTCGTACTGATTTAGCTTGGCAAAGGCTATATTGGATAGGACACAAACTCTTGTTTGTGGGGAATATCTGCTTAAACATTTTCGAAAACTTTGGGGTATTGTTTCGATTTTCACCTCTACTGGGTTTTCTATAGACGATCGACCAAGGGTGCAGTAGCTATCAATGACTTTGTCGCTCTTCGCCGAATAACACTCTTCCCCTTCTGGCACTACCACTTTGGTAATGATCAACTCCAGCACAAGCGGGTCACCTTTGTCTTCTTGAGACCAAACAGGCTCCAAGAAGGAAATGGTGCCATCATGCGATTGGCCCACGCATTCATTGATCAACCGGTGTTCAAGGTGGATGTATTTGTGACCGTTCGCCACGAACATTTCTTTGCCGGTAAAGAGTGGTTGTAAGTTGTACATGGCGACACCAGTCCTTTGTTTGCATTCCATGTTCGAGTCCTCTTTTCTGGCCGTGTCAACAAGTGGTCTGATTCCACGTTTCAATATGTAGTCAAAGTCGATAAATTGCTCGGTTAAATACACTCTTAGTTTCACAATAAAACATCGTCATTGCAGTCGGATCGGAAGTTCAGTTTCCTCTTTTTGGAAAACATGCATTGATGGGAGTATCATGGTAACTGGGGGTGCCACTTTGCACTATCAGACTAGCCGGTAGCGATCGGGGCAACCAATAATGTCCATGAACATAGTTATGGGAGGAGGCAACGATGGATCTTAGCCATTGTCACGGCATTAAGGCAGAAAGAATGGTGGGACAAAACAAAAATGTAAACAAATGCGAACTCTCTCTTTCGGGTGGCCATGACGAGAAAACTTTACCAACCTTAGGTCTTGGACGACGGGGGCCATGATGCATCTAGTTCATCGTCGTATTGTTATGTTCACAAAACACACTTCTTACCATTGCAGACTCATTAACGATAGGTAGAACAAAATGACAACACTGAAAATCACAACAAAAATTTCACCATGAGTTGTGTAAGCGTCGTGAATCGAGGAGTACACAACATACACAAACACTTCGGAAGAGATGATTGGTATCATGAAGTGTACACGCTCCAAGGCCATCATCTCCAAGAGTACACCGGCAACCCCAAACAGTATATCTTCTGGCTAAACGGTAAGGTTGAATTTAGAGTGTGCATCGGCCTCAACCAGCAAGTAGTGTTGCAAAGATTACCGCTCAAGCCAGTTTCCGACCCTGAGACATATTGCTGGACAGATCGCTACCGACACTGGGAGCTAGAAGTCACTGCAATTGATGCTGTTTTCAATAAGTACGAGATAGATGATCTCTTTCCTGAGAATTATCAACATCCAATCTTTCCGGAAGAAGCGTCGTCCTTTCTCTTCAATTTCCAAGACAAGCATCCTGAGAGCGCACTACATGTCCGATTGAAGTGGCAAAGACAAGAAAACGAAGTGACCACTTACCCCCTTACAGAGGAAACAGGCCCTCAAAAATGTATATTTACCAGCGAACCAATTAGAGGCCAGCAGAATTATCGGCTACGAATAAGAAATGAATAAAGGGGATTAGTTTCTGAAGAAACTGTGGTGCTGCGTTGGTGGGGGAGTGAAACACGAAAATTTGGTTTATCAACGGAGTTGATAATGTAAATTGACCACCGTACAGGGATTCGATTAGCTGACGTTTCGAGCGTTAGCCCTTCGTCGGAGCGAAGAAGGATTTGCTCCGACGAAGGGCTAACGCTCGAAACGTCAGCTAATTGAATCCCTGTACAGTGGTCAATTTACATTATCAACTCCGTTGATAAACCAAATTTACGAATAAGAAAGGCTGATAAGCAGATCAAGAGGTTGGTCATCCCCAAATACTGGAAGTGAAAGCTCATTAAAACCCCCATCAACATGGCGAAGGAAAAGATACAAGAATGGAAAAAGACCCATGGGAACTGGTACATTGCCGTCTTGACACGGGTTGGATATGGCACAGTAATACACGATACTCAAAACTAACAACAACCGTTAAAACACGTATTTTAATCGAAAATATTCCCTTTATACACTACTAGGTAGATAAATAGCACCAATAAGGTGGTCTTTCCCAAATACTGGAAGAAGAAGAAGAAGAAGAAGAACCTTGTTCACTTAGCAAACGTAAAGATACAAGAATGGCAAAACATCCATGGGAACTCTTTTAACACAATTTCTCCCTTTACGACATTATCTCTTTACGGTTTTAACTGGCCCGACAGAAAACAGGTATCTAACACCGTTGCAACCGAGCGAGTGTTGTTTGTCTTTCCGGCGACTTGAAGCACGAGCCTAGACAAGTCATCATGGTCTTTCCAAGAACAATTGACCTGTTTTTGCCCCAAGTCAGATAATGCATTCTTTAGATATTGCCACCATTCCTTTTCGTCTTCCTCTTTCATCGCGTCACTAGCCCTTTCCTCCACATCACTATCGGCCATTATGTATTCCATGGTGTTCATCTCGTTATCAGAATTCCAAGTGACCACACGAGATGTGATTGAATCCACGACCAGTACCCGACTATAGCGCAGAAGTGCACACCAGTCACAGACATTCTTGCTAACGAAATCATTCTTCGCTCACGAAATCGAGCCCAGTCCACCTGTCTTTACGCCTCGTTTCGCACAAAAACAGAAACAGGGCCATGATACTCAGGTACTTGTTCATTTCCATCACGTTTTTCCGACGCTCAACGCATATGTCCCTGTATTTTTTAGACATGTCTAGCCCTCCCTGCATACAAATATCGTGTAATCGACTGATAATTTCCATATCCTCGAGGCGTTAACTCACGCTGTCCAAGAACCATGGAAATGGCTACAAAATGTTGACTATTTCGCAAGGGTCATCTCTCACTGCCCTGGCGACTTTCTCTTGACACTCTCTCCACCTCTGTGACCCAATCAACTGAATGAATTGTTTAAATTTCCACCAAAGAAACACGTCATGCACTGTCCTCAGACGCAAAAGCAAGCTTCGTAAGAAGAGGGAGATGAAACTGCATCTGTCCATGCTGGTTACCAACAACAGCCTTGCTCATGATCTCTGCCTTCTCGCAAAGGGTATCAAACAATTCACACGAAAGATCAGGCTCGGTAACCAACCATGCCTTGCATAACTGAAATAGATACTCTCTTCGATGTTCCATCGAAACAATCATTTTTGACACAGTGTCTAAGGCCATCCACCGATTCTCGTAGCCAGGGTAGACTTAACTTCTTTGGTTGCTTCTTTGGCTCTGCCATCTCAAAGCAAATGATCATGCAACTGACTCAACGAGCACTCTTTTAAGCATTGAAAAAGGGAAGTTGCGTCAGGTACTACGTATCAGAAACCGGTTTGTCAAAGTCCACTCGGTATCACACCCCATGATGTCAGCATGTGCGTATCAGAAATACATGCATATAGAAGATACGTCACTTGCAAAACACGACCACACCACAAAAGGTCGTGACGAAAATTCTCCTCCCATGCCTGTTGGCAACTCTTATTAAAACCGGACGTGATGAAATGTGGTCCCTGTATGATAACGACAGGACATGATGTCATCCACTCATGACGTCAATCGAGTTTAATCCGATCGGTAACCAAGCCTGACGAACACCTTTCATAATTTTAAGCCTGGTACCATCCTGTGCCGTCTTAAAATTATCAAAATAAAAAATCAGTCAACTCACATAGGCTTTCCTGACGTAAAACGTCAGTTGTCATCACCTTCATCTCGCTGCTAAATATAACACCACCTGTCTGATAAAGTTTTGATAACTAAACATTGAAGTAAAGGTAAATTTTGCGTATGACATACCTGGTACATCCTAACCGAAAACTGGTTTTTTTTTGTTTACCCAGAAACATCCTTCTCAAAGTTACTCTTAGCGGATGAACGGCGACTCAAATGCATTTACTAAAGTATAAGAGAGTAACCAGGCACTTGCACCCAAAGTATTCGCAACGTGTCATGTCACATCTAGCGTCCGTTGACATTTTTTATCTGCTTGGAGTCACGCAAGGCCTGGACGCTATTGTAGCATGTTTCTCTTTTGTTTACAAATAATCATTAAAGGATAAAAATTAAGGTATTACCTTTTTGTTTCAAAATTCCTAACTCGTCCTTTGCTTATAAAATACATTTTTATGACATTCAGGACGGAACACACGTACAAAGTGTGATTCATCACAACGCAAATTTAAATGCAGTGAAAATCGCATGTTACCTTTTCTTGGCCCTCCATTCAAGCTATATTTTACTTAAATGATTTTACAACAATACTTTTGAGTTAAACCTTATCTGGGTCATTCCTTTTATAGAAGGAAAACAAATCTTGTGTATGTGACATGAGTTATGCAACACTAGTATTTTAAAAGGGGCACGTTATCTGTTCTCAATCTCAAGTGGTTTATAAACTTGATAGCAATTTCGAGAATCAACGCAATTTTGTTTCGGTTGCTATAAATATGGAACTTTGCTATTGCTCCTGTTCATAATTTTTCGTTGCTCGTCAAATAAATGCAATGGCCTGGGCCTCTAGTTTGTCAAACAGAGCACAAGTCCCCATTTCAAGTGGAGCTGATCACCGAGTTTGCGACTTAAACAAGCTAGTTTATCGCTTCAACCCAGAAACCCTTGGGCATATTTCAGGGAAGGAGTTCCACTCGCAAGCTCAATTGAAAGAGGGCGAAAGAAAATGAATCGTAATCTGACAAAGATTTACACCCGCAAACGGAAAAGGATGATTGCTGGAAAAAACAGATCTTATCAAGACACACACAAAATGTCATTGCTGTGTGAGTGCAATAACAGCTGTCTGATGCGACTACGGCCACATGAATGTCGACAAATGATCCAGGCTTTGAAAACAAGTTTTTATCAAAAAAGTTACAACGAACAAAATTATATTCTTTCAGGACTGACGGAAGTCAGCATTTGTCATGGTGGCGTCAGGAGGGTTACCTACAAGTTACCATCACTGGGAACAGTTTGTCGAGGTGCTTTTCAGAAATGTTACGGATTTTCTCCCGTTAAAATCAAGGTTCTTCTCAGGAAACTGGAGGACAATGGTGTGTCTATCCAACAAGACATGAGAGGGCGGCACGTAAATAATACAATTAAACTTTTGCTGGAAGCACAGAGGACTGTTATTGACTTCATCTGTTCAAAAAAGGCGACTGAATCGCACTATAGAAGGTCCAGAACTCAGAAAAGGTACTTTGACTCTTGCATATCAATGCGCAAGATGTGGCGAGAATTTGTCAAGGAAAACCCTAGCTTTAAAACGAACCGTTCAAAGCTTTAAAATAAGGGACCTGTGATTAGTTATTCTGCCTTTAGTAAAATATTTAACGAAGACTTGAGCGAATTACTCAGCTTTCGAAAGGCCAGGATAGATACTTGCCGATTCTGTGATAGCACCGACAACAAAATGAAAAATATACGTTTAGATATTAACAACGGTAACATCAGTTGTGCCGATGAATTAGAACAACTACAAGAGAAACACGTCGCTCACAAGCTGGAAAGTGAAAGAAGATGCGCTTGTATGAAATATGACTTGGTTATCCTCTCGAAGAAACAATAATTTAAGAAACTGAAAACTGACAGAGGTCGTTAGTTTCATAAAATAAAAAATAAACTGTTTGAAAAGACGAATTTTATATATTACTGATTACAGTGTTCAATAATATATAATTTGTATAATGTTTTGATGTAGATTAGGTTAATTTAATTCTTAAAAACTTGACCCTACAAGCTTTTAACTTTTAAAATTATCGTGTTTCAATAAAAATTTTGTGTAAGTAATTTTGTTGTATTTACATCAACTGTTTACACTCCTAGTATCCCATCATAGGTACAATCTTGGGAAATGAGAAATTAAGGCCACCCCTTCCCCCCCCCCCCCCCCATGATGGGACAAATGGCGCAATTGCATGGGGTTCAGCACGAATTCATCATTGAAATGGGGGGTGGGGTGGTCTTGTACTTTCCAGCGTTTCATGGCTTTTTTTCTTGCATGATTTAAGATTAAATTGGACTCCACTCAACTCTATTAACAAATAAAGCGATCATGATGGTTTTATGGAATGCTAAATCTTTGTCCCAAAGTGCACAGGCATACCGACAACTTCCGACTTGGGTTTTAGCCTGACAAAATTACATAATGGCTGAATGTGAAAGTGTTGAAAGTGGGATACAAACGTACTCAAAAGTGTCCATGCAAGATGAAATTCAGGCAGACATAAGAGTAGAGATCACCTGCCACTCCTTTTCATGAAAGGTTTCGGAACAGGCACTCAGAAATTTGGCAAAACTTACCAGGAGCAAACTCGATTTGCAAAATTCACAGCCACGTTTTATATTATGTAATTCAGCAATTTTAAATCTTATCATGAAACGTTTCACGACTCTAACTCGGGATGAACGCCAGAAAGAGTACCGTACTTCTCCTACATATACTGATGTCGGTGTAGTTGATTATCACTGAAGTGACAATAGAAACAGGTTTTCCGTGAATCCCTACTATTTGGGGGGGGGGGGGGGCACTTATTTGCTATTTTGGCCGAGGGTGTTGGCGCTTATTCGGGGACGGCGCTTATTCAAGGAATTGTGGTAAAGTAATTTAATCCTAGCCCTGGTTTTCCCAAGATATTTCATTAGCTGTGATCCCTTTGATTGTTATAATTGGTCAGTTTGCACTTGGGTTGTTTTAAGACGTGGAAAATTAAACAGACCCCAATGAAATTTACGGGTGTGCCTTCGCAAAGTTTGGAGATTAAAAAGCATCTAGTTTTACAGCTATGGCATAAATTCGTTTTAACATCGAAAAGAAACCAGCTGTCGTCACACTTTTCTCTCAGTATTCCCATATTATTCCAGTCTTATAAGCTGAAATGTACCAAGATAACTCTCTTAGAGGGTCAGCTGAGGTGTGAAAACCACAAATTTTAACCATAAAAATGCGAGCACTCCAGACACTTTAATATGGGTGTTGCACCACGGAAAATATATCTTTGAACAATGGTGTATAGTATGAGACTATAGTACAAATTAATGACTAGCAAAAACTTTTAATATGTCTTCACTCTAATTCACTGTCTTCATTGTCTTCATCTGCCGAAGGCAGTGATTCATAAAATTGAGTAGCATGTTCAGAGAGATACTTCCTTGCCAACTTAACACAAGATCATTTAACATCCTCGCACACAGGCCTTCTTGTCTCACAGTAGTGAGAAGTTCTGGCCTTAGTTTAATGCCTTGCCTTTTCTTCAGAAAGGAAATTTTCCTCGGAAATTGTTTAGAATTCATCTCGAATCTTACAAAGACACTCTCTGGAAGATGCACCAACTGAAGCTCTTCATTCTCGTTGACTGTTTCACCGTAACCGAAATTGAGGCAGGCAATGTTTTTTACTTCAAATCGTTCACCCTCCAAATCCTTGTTCCGGCTGACGTTTTGCAATCGGAGGAAAGATTTGTAGTCTTTTATCATATTCAATGTAACCCAGTTAACTAACACGTTCGATAGTTGCTCATGTTCTAAAACGGTTGCCCATTTTCGAGGAACGTCGATAATTTCTTGCCTTTGAAAAATAGTTTGTATGGTTCCAAAGCGTCTATCACAAACGGAGTAAGTGTGTCCTTCCAGCAAAAACTTCAAGTCAGCTCTCAAAAACTTCCCACATCTCACGATATAGTCGAGGTAAAAGAACAGGAAACATTCCTTGAACTGTCCAGGAGCGTTATCACACCAAATGATAATGTGGTCATGTTTTCCGAGCTTATTCTCGATTTGAATGAGTAAATAGTCAAGAAGACTGATGACTTCATACGGCCCTGAGTTAGCAGTACACTTGTCATACAGGAAACAATAAATGTTATCGTCGTTTGCACAGTACATACCCAGGTGGTACGTTCTTAGCTTTGCAGAGAAATAACAGTCCTGAGATGTGATTTTAGGAGGCTTGAATGATTTGTTGAAATCTAGCTGCAAGGTAAGGGGCTTTGGAAACTTGTCTCTCTGCGTGTGCCCAACTCTCCCACCAGTCACAACTGCCTGTTCCATTTCCTTCACAAAGCGTGTAGATCGATTTTAGCTAGAAAATGCAAGACACATCTAGTGTAAAGGGACAGTTATTTCCACTGGATTATGCATGTACTTCACATTTAGTATACACGTACGATTTTGCTGCATCGATTTTATGTCTTTGGTATTTTAGATGGTAAAAAGGCTAGAAGGGTCTATTGTCATTGCAGGGAAAGTTGTATGTGGTAGATTGTTCGAGACGTAATATTATCAATAGGAAACATCGTTATGAATGTCATGAAGGGGGTATTGATAGAGCACTATGACGCTGGATGCAATGACCAGTTATAGATAATTGAAGGTGCTCTAGTAAGATCTGTTTACGATCCTTTTACTTCTTTTGAAAGTTCTTCCAGATTCTAGGTTAAGGTTATCGAGGAAAATATCCACTAAAACTTGTTTGAGGAACGCTGTCCCTTCAAAAGACATATCATTTCACTGGAAGATGATGCACGTGCTTTAATCATGTTAACCGTCAAAACACAGTTTCAAGACTGTTTTTCTGTGGCCTGGGTACCAGTTAAGACTCAAATAGTTTTCAAGCCAAACACGTTGGAAAGTTCAAAAATGTACTCAATAGTCTTAAAAAAATTGCATAGTGGTAAATAGTACGATAGATTTTACCGCAGTTGAGACAGCGTGATTGGTGATAAGGGTTGATTGATAAGCATGATTGGTGAGGGATTCTAATCGTCGCATGAGCGGGGGAAAATCATTTATCTAAATGAGTGAAAAATCAATGACTGGTAAACGAATGATTCATTCATTCATCACTCCTCGATCCCACCTTTCATTCCCCAGTAAAAAGCTCCGACTTAATACTCTGTCTTTCCTTCTAAAATGCTCGGATAATGGTCATTATGCATATGGCGAAGATAAAATCGTTCACTATTATTAGCTCATTGCATTAAAACGTTGCCTCAGTTGCATTTGCAAGCCTGGGGTCTACTCATCGTCAATCTTATAATCTTGGTTTTGGTACAAAGTTGGCATCTTCAATCGCAATGCCAAGAAAAGTGCGTGAAAGTAGTGAATAAAGCAGTTGTCGATCATTTTGAAACAATGCCACATCTCATTTTTGTTTCTAATTCATATTAATAAAAAATATGCATCTATAATGTATTTAAAATAATAAAGGATCTTGTTTTTTTCCTGAAGCATCTCAGCAGGACGGAACCTAAATCCTTGAAATTGATTGGCTAATAATGCGCTTTTAGCCGTTCCAGCCTTATTCCATCCGGACCACGCCCGGTCTGGAATTCGCAAGAAATCTTGAAGTAAAATTTTTTACTATGGCGCGATGAAATCAAACGTTGGATTTCTCCGTTATAATGAAAATTTTTGCTCATCAAACGTTGTAAAGCCAATGAAAAGTTAGCAATGAAATAAACGGTTTGGTTATCCTCTCTTTGAATATGTGAATAATCATCGCAGTTATGAACACTACTTAAACAGTAGTAAAAAATAAAGCCTGAAAAAAATTTCAGGATTGTACGGGATTCGAACCCACGACCTCTAGGATTCCAGTACAGTGCTCTACCAGCTAAGTTAACAAGCCAACTGAGTGCTGGTCATTTTGTTCTCCTTTACAGGCGGTTTTCACTACTGCTGAAGTAGTGTTCATAACTGCTATGATCATTCACATATAACAGGTGTCAATTTACTTCTGGAGTGTCAAAATACTTTTGGAGCACAGGATAATATCCGTAATATATGCTATTGTACGGTTATTATACGTGCTATTCGTGTCAAACCAGTATAATAACTGTACAATGCAGTGTTCTACGGTTATTATACTTGGTGTGCTGGATCTTTCTGGGCTTCAGCCTGACCTTGCTGGCAACGAGAGAGTGGTCGGTGTCGCAATCAGAGCTGTGGTAGCTTCGCGTGTGAAGGATGGTGCTGAGGTCCACCCTCCTGGTAATGACGAGGTCTAGCTGGTGCCAGTGGCGGGACCGAGGGTGTCTCCAAGACACTTTGTGCATCGTCTTGCATGTGAAGTAAGAGTTAGTGATGCAGAGGCTATGGTGGCAACAGAGTTCGAGCAGTCTCTGTCTGTTATCGTTCATCCTGCAATTGCCCTGGTGGCCTTGGCAGGTGGGGCAGGTGGGCCAGTCAGCCCCAATGCGGGCGTTGAAGTCGCCTAGCAAGTATATGGCTTCGGAGTTTGGGATTCCCGACAGCACGTCTCTTAGGTCCTCGTAGAACTGGTCCTACGCTTCAGGGGTGGAGGTTAATGCAGGAGCGTAGGCTGAGATGATGTTGACGTAGCCTAGGGAGGTCTTCATGCGCAGGGTGAACAATCTTGATGTTCCTCCTGTGGGTGTTTCTGTGGTGGCGAGCATCGAGTTCCTCACGGCAAAACTTCCCCCGTGCTGCCTGGGCACATCCTGAGACAGGTGTAGTGTGATTCTCTACGGGATCCGCTGTCAGGCAGCCGGGTTTCCTGGAGGCAGGCGACATCGACGTTAAGTCGTGCCACTCCTTGTTGATGACGGCTGTCTTGTGGGAGTCGTCGATCTGCAGAGGGTCTGCAGAGAGTCCAGGGCACATTGTGCCGACATTCCAGCTTGCAAAACGAAGAGCTGGAGTCTTCTTTGGTGTTTGCTTGAGTTGACTGCTTGGTGCGGGATTACACTCACTTTTCAGGACAGTTGCCCCTAAGCTCTACGCACGCAGGCGAGTGTGACAGGGTTAGCACCTTACTGGCCGGGGCTCCCCGGCTTGAGGCGGGCGGTAGCTACCCAATGAAACTGAAGAGCCTCTCCCACCATCGATCAAGGCCCCTGGCACTCCGTCGTTATGCCTATTGGCCAGAACTCATAACCAGTAACTGCCTCATCCCGTTAATTGTGCTGGAATCTTGCGACTCTGCTGGAGGTCAACTCTCCAGGTGCGCTAAAGGCCTAGGCGTGTGAATATGGAGACGCTGGGCAGCCCACACTTCAGTGTCCCCCTCTCGGTGTCGCTGGCAGGATCCAAGGGAAAGGATGAACCAATACAACTTGGGGCCAGGTCCACTGCAGGAGTTGCCGGATGCAGATGCAGAGTGGCTACAAGCACCTTCGGGGCTCCACCCCGGGTCTTTTTCCTTGAGGTGACCTTCCTGAAGCCTTTTCTGGATCGCCGCAAGGCAGCGGAGATTTGGAATCAGGGTTTTCCTTCCCCTAGATGAGCTGCCTTCCAAAGCTGAAGAGTCCCATCTACCGCGGGCAACTGGTTTTAAGGCGCCAGTAACTCACCTTTGCCGCTGCTCCTGAAAGTGGTGCCAGTTTGGCCACGAGGAGGCCGGAGTTGGACTTGGCTGCCAGAGGCTATGAGAGACGCACGCCTTGAGGGGTACTTTGAGAGGCTGCGAGAGTCCAGCCTGGTAACCCACCCCTCGGCTATAACACCCTTACGAAACCAAAGGCCTGGGCGTGTGAATATGTATGAATATGTATGAAAATCGTATATTTGAACTGCGATGCAGATTGAAGAACGAATATAACAGGTGTCAATTTACTTCTGGAGTGTCAAAATACTTTTTTTGCACATGATAATATCCGTACTATATGCTATTGTACGGTTATTATACGTACTATTCGCGTCAAACCAGTATAATAACCGTACAATGCGGTGTTCTACGGTTATTATACTGGAACGGTGTCACTTACGGTTATTATGCATGCAAGTTACGATTAATAACCGTAGAAAGCACGGTTATTAATCGTACGTGGCGTCATCTCAGGTTACTATTCGTACGTTCACCAGAGTTTGTCATGAGGAAATTTTCGATCTCCAGCCGCCATTACAGAAAAAAGTTAGCCGGTCAAATTTGCAAGGCTGCTCGACATTTCTTTCCGAAAAGTAATTTCCTGAAGTTGTTTCCCCTAAAACTTTTTATTAAGCGAATCCATGACAGAAATGTTTGCCTCAAGAAAGTGCTATTTGGAAAAGTTTGCTCGTCGCAACGATCGATGCGAAGCCATACTGGAGCGTCATCGAGTTTGATGTCTGTGTTGGGTGTTTTTTGTTTTAATTTTAAGGTGAACACGCTGCAAAATTGCCATCGACTCCGTGGCAAAATCGAATGAAGGGCCGGGAACTAACCGCTTTCATGTAGCTTCAAGCCGATATCTGTTCTAAATTGCTAAAAAATAAAAACCTCAATGCACGTGAAAGAATCCATTCACAGTGAAACAGACACGACCCGTGGATCCGACAGTCTGCCAAATATTCGAAAGGTTTCTGCGAAATACTGTCAAAATACCACTAAAAATACCACTTCTCTTGGAAAAGCAGAATCGTATATCGCTGCTAAGTTCTCTTTCCTTTGCAAAAGACGGTGATTTTGCCTTGAAACGGCATTGGTATTTCTTCGCTGTGGTAAGTTCATAGAAGCAAACAGCAATCCACAATGTGTACACTTTTAGTGGAAAGTTATGTGAGAACTCCTTCACGTTTATACAAATATAGGTTTTAATCCATTCATTCTAAAACATAGACTTGAATTGACTGAGGAAAGAAAGGTTTCCATTGACCAATTTGTCACTATTTATTTAAGCTCAACAACCTAGAAGGTACATTGCTCTAGTCAACACATTAATGTTCTGCGATTAATAATCGTGTACTTTACGACTAATAATCGTAAAATTCACAATTATTAATCGTGTTTGGATGGTTCTACGGTTAAGAGCAAATGTGGGCAAAAATTGAACATTTTCAAAATATAGTGGCAACAGCCAAAAAATCAATTCGGCTCATATTCTCAATTTAGGTAGGCCTTCAAAGGCCAAATCACTACATACTTCGTTTGGCTGAATATCGATTTATTTTCGAGAAAATCGATAGTAACTGAATTCCGTCAAAATGCCGCTTTTGGAGCTCACAATTTCAGACAAATCCCGAAGCTTCGCTAAAGCCAATATAACAACCTGGACCAATAAAAACTATCAAATCTTGAAAAACAACATCGAAACATTTGCTGACAGCAATGTGAGGAATTCTTGCCCATTTATTTACAAAATCTAATTAAATTTATCTTATCTACTTTTAACTCGATTAAAAATAGGTCAAAAGTAACCCCTTATTTAACTATGTGCTACACAAAATAATTGACTGAAAATCTGCCTTTTGGAAGTCAAAGTGTAGTTCTTTTCGTTCTCCAAAGGATTTTTTGGGGAAATGATTCAGCTCGGTTTAATCAAATTTAGAAGTTGGGTAAAACGCGCTGATTCGACGGCGCCGTTAATTAGTCGGAAATGTACACACATACACGCAAACTCAATATTTTCGCATTTTAAGTCCAATCTACAACTTATTTAACATAGTATCCTCATACCTTCATGTTGTTGTATCAAAGAAGAGGGTTGCAGTCCTAAAACTGTTACATCGTTCACGTAAAAGCAGTATAACTTGGCAGGATAGCGCAACGCCTCCTGATCATGAGCTGTTTACAAAGGGTATTTCAGGGTTTTGATTCGAGGTTTTTCTGTTCCCATTTCGTTGAAAAGGAGGCTGTTATTACTTCACATAAGATCTTTGCTTAAATATCGAACAGCGAACCAAATGTAAGCGCAATGTCGCTAGTTCAGGGTCGCGTTCTCGTGTGGCGGAATAACGCTAATTAATTCTACTGAAATCCGTGACATCTGTGCAAGAATTGAACACTGGACTGTGAAACACGTGGCTTGGGGAATGTAGGTCGCGTTTTAAAAATACGAAGGAGGAATGAATCTTTTCGCAGGCCAGGAATTCAAGCCTTGTTTGCATTAGACATTTAGTTAATGCTTTTACAACCACACTTGTCAACTAATTCTTGCAGAATATCCATATAGGGCTGCTTGCGCTTGCTGGTTATTGAAGATACGTCTAGCTCAAGCGCGGTGCAAATCTCCCGTAGCATGCCTACGGAAAACTTTGAAAGCCTGGACTGGCACACGATTTCACAAATGTTGTATTTGTCAAACATGATTGGATGCTGTAGAGCAAAAGTCTTCATTACTTCCTCAGTCAGCTCTTGGATGTCTTTCTCTGTGTTTGCCTCATGTCTTTCAGTGTCTTCACCGCCAGTGCTGTAAGTTTTTTTCGCTGTTAAGCGAGAAAAAAATCCTGCTATTTGCAGAGGTGTGAGGAAGTCGTCCTTTTCAAAGATACTGGAGCCATCACTGTGCTTGGCTCTTCGCATTGCCTTCGAAATGTTAGTAGGATCAGCCTTTTTTCCGGTGCGTTCCCCTTCCTGGAACACTTCAGTAAGATAGTTTTTCTGAGCATCGGTGAGGTTTCTTCTTGTTGCTGTTGCTGACTTAAGAGCCCATCCCATCGATAGTGCTGGACCTTCACCCTCTAACGACATGAATACATCTTCATCCACAGTTTCTGGAACAACACCAGCTCCATGCTCCAGTTTAGCTGCGTATAATGTCATTGCTTTGTCGTACAGCGTTTCGTGTTCTAGGGCATACTTGTGTTTGCCACACTCCAGATGTTTTTCTAAGGACGAGAATTGTTGGAAGGATTTGATACACCCCTCCTCTGGACAATTAAACAGTCGGCTTCCTTTTTCACAGTTAGTTTCGTCGTCACTGCCATTCTCTGTTGCTGAAGCCTTTGCCAATTCCACTGTTTGCTTATCACGTCGTCTAGCTTTGACGGTTTGAAAAGAAACGTTGGAGTTCCCATTATCTGCATGCTTGTTTAACTGAGGAAGAGGGCTACTGCTTTGTTCACGGAAACTGCTCCAAGGTAAAAATTTACCGCAACCAACTCCATACGCTCTCCATACTAGCACACCTTCGTTGGAGTATGCAATGTTATTAATGAAACTTACTCCTTCCCACTTCACCGGCGTAGACTTTGCAGTAGGTTGTGGACCGCTCACTGTCACGCTGACTCCAGCCATTCCGCCAGATGACTCAATGGCTGTCATCATTTGCGAGGCTGTCTCGATGTCGTGGCCAGCATTGAGATAGATTCTCATGTGGCTTTTTATTGTGGCGGCCTTACGGTTGCATGAGCCTTTTCCACCTTGGGGGTCTGAAAAGTCAATGCGCTTCAGGTTGATTCCATGCTTGGTTGCCACTCGATGGACCAATAGTAACGTTGACGCGCAATGATAACACCCCGCGTTATCTTGCCTGAGGTAAACAGAGTTTATTTCTGGCATGATTTCTTTAAGTTGAGTGAGAACGTCATCAATAATGGCAAGAACAGTTGAACTGTCCTGAGTGCAGCTTTCAAAAGAATGTACGAAAGTTAACATTTCAGTTTCATAATGGGCATTGTTTCTCATAGCTACACTGATATGCCAAGGAATTCCACGCTTTCCGAACCAGTCGCTTTGGCTTTCACGGAATTTTCTTGGCAAGAACTTCATTGCCCAATCCATAGTGAGAAAAACGGACTTTGCATCAAGATTTTCAAGGATTTCGTGCCTTGCCGCATCCTGGTTTATCGCCCGAAGAAGGTGGGACTTCCAAGCTTGAATATTCTGTCTTGTGTCATTTCGTACTCCATCTCGTCTCGTTCTTCATCGCAGTCAACACTACCAAGGACTTCATGGATTTCATGAAATACAGTAGGGAGAATTTCGCATCTGTCACATCTTGTGTTGTGCTCGTGATCACATATCTTGATGTAATCGTTATCTTGAGGATAGCTCAGAGCGTAAGCACGAAAATGATCAGGGATCATGGACTCATTTGAGACGTGGACCTTTAAAAATAGAAACAGGTATTTAACGCAGATAATGGAACTAGAAAACAGTTGATATGTCAAGATGACATCTGTTGTCAAGGCAGGGCGTGTACAGACTAAGGACGATGTATCTGGTAACAGTCCCATTTTGTAAGACCTTCTCAAGACGCGAAAACAGAAATTCTCGTCCTTAGAGGCCACGATCTCTTAGGTTAGCACCAAGAATCGCGACCTCTTGTCGGACCTGATTTTCTGAGCATGCGCAAAGTATTCGTTCGCATTCTGGGCCAATCAGATTTGCCAAATTTGACGGGAGTTCCATTTATCGAGTACGTCAGGTGTTGGACCCGCCCAGAGGTCGCGATTCTTGGTGATGACCAAAAGGATCGCAGCCTCAGCATCATTATACTAAGTTGTTTCTACTTACAATGGTTAGTAGAAATTGCAAATCACGAACGATACAATTCAGCTGTTTTTCGGTAAGCGAAGAAGCCTATACTTACAGTCTTACATATGCTTCAAATAATAATTATAAAATACGCCCAAATCATACATTGACTTTCTTACTTATGAATAAACAACAGCATTTTCCGGAATTTCAGAAAGAGAGGACAACCTCACGAGGTATACCCAAGTTTTCGAAATTTCTTAACGGTAAACTGAATTCGGTTCCATTTGATATTCTTCTTGGAATTTCCGAAATTTCCGGTTGAGTGGTTTGTGTTTCGTCAAAGGAAATTTCCGTACCATGGTGAACATTGACTCTAGGGTAATATAAAGATGACTGCTATTTTTCTTTTGTTAAAATAAAGCTACTGCACTTGTAGAAAATCTTTACCTTGTAGTCACCTTTTAGGTAGCGTTTAGCTAGTTGAAGTTGCTCTTTCTGTATTTTGGCCCATGTGAAGCCCTTTCCATAGTCATCTCCAAGTTTGTCGACCACCTTTTCCAATTCGTCAAACGCTTTGGCACCAGCTGCTGAAACATAGTCTAACCCCTGCAGGGATTTCCTCGTGGAAGCGGAACATACACTGAGCACTTTGCATAGCGTACTACGACTAATTGGCGTGAAACCCACATCTTTGCAGTAGCTAAGATACTGCAGCACAATTTGCTCAGGGATGAGACTTCTCACAACATTGGGAACCTTTATTTCGACATTTGATGAAAGCTTTAATGTTTTCTCGCCAAAAGGTAGATCTTGTATAATGTGAGTACTCGTAATAAATGACAAGAAATGATCGAGCTTCTCTGGCGCAATATACATCCTCGTGATTTTAACAGAAGGAACTTTGGAGCCTCGACCATGGAGCAATAAGTGATGTCTAGCTATGTTAAAGCGATACCTGGATAAGTTAGGCATCCATCTCTGCAAATCCTTGAAAGTCAGTTTGTCTGCCATGATGGATAAAATCTGTCTTCGAGTGCTCCAGTGAGTCGCATTGTTGTAACATTCAGTGAGACATTCCATTAGAGAGGAGTCGATAGTAGTTTCTTCAAGCTTTGATTTAACCAGTGAGGAGAGCAGCATTTCAGAGTCCTCAGGGGCAATTTCATTCAA
Source organism: Pachyseris speciosa (assembly GCA_016490735.1). NCBI lineage: Eukaryota > Metazoa > Cnidaria > Anthozoa > Scleractinia > Pachyseridae > Pachyseris > Pachyseris speciosa. The sequence continues at coordinate 1,478,420 of JAEMWC010000053.1, read as the reverse complement.
ACATGCATTAACAGTTTGTCGCGCCTTTCGGGTATAATACCGTTTTGTCCATTCGGATGCTTCTACCCACGGTTTTTCCAAAGAATGGCGGATTGGACTAATATCCCTTGAAGTGAGGAACTCGTTTAGCTTTTCTCTTGGTGAGCCACTTTTTTCCTCGGAGAAAGATGGCTCGTAAAGACTTGCTTCTAATGTGGGCCTTAACTTTGAAGTGAAAGAGACTTCATGAGGCTCCTCTCCTATCTCCTCTTCCGCTTCTTTCTGAATCGAAAAAAGGAAAAGCAATTCATAAACTCCAAGATATTTCTTGTATTATTATTTCGCTTTCCATTAGATAACATAACATAACATAACGAAACATAACATAACCTAACACTAATTTAAAGTTTAAAATGTAGATAACACGAGTATAGAGATGGACCTTATTATATTGTTTTGCATCAAGGTTCTGTAACCAGCCTCCTGGTATAAACATATATATGCAAAAGGGGCCAGATCCTGGGACAAGTTTCTGAGAATAGTCTTTCTGAACCTGGCGTGTAGTATGTCATTGGCACGAACACTGCAAGTTAAGAAATGTGGTCAAAGCTTACCAGAGTAAGCACTTCCATCTGTTCAGCAATATTAACGTCCTGGATGGCGACAGATGGTGAAGTTACAGTAGTTGCTTCTTTCTCGTCTGTAACGAGGGCTCGTAGGGTTTTTCGACATGTTATGCAAATACCTGAAGGAAATCAAGAGCTGTCAGAAGTTAATTATGCAATTTGTAGTAAACAAAAATAAATTTCGGGTGAGTTGAATAGATAAGCATGCAAAAAGTCAGTTCACCTGAGCCAACTTGAAGAAACACTCCTGTTCTCTTTAATATGATTTGAGAATCCTGTTTCCCTATTCCTCTATCGCACTTTGGCCAGGTTCTGTCACTTTTGCCATGATTTGATATTTCAGATGGAACTCTGCACCTCGTACTAGCGCCTCTCGTCCACCCCAAACCAAGCTTTGCACGATGCGAGGGACATATTGTCATAGAATGTATGTTAACAGGAGAAGAGAATATGGCTGCTCGGCTGAGGATTAGGTCAACTTCGTCTTTTGGCCCGGAAAAACCGAAACTGGTTGAATGGTTATCAATCCGCTTGAACAGGCTAGTAGAGGTATAATTACCTTTTCGTGTTTTATGGATCGTCTGTCGAAACCACAGTTTCCTCCAACTATAGCTTTGAACGAGCAGTAGACATCCATATTAAAAAAAACCACACGCGAAGCAGTTGACAGTGTTTCGAGCGAGTGTTTTGACAGTGCTTCGTGCGAATTCCTATTGACAATTGACGGGCGTTGATAAAGGGAGGAACAGGGACCATTCCTGAGAATTCCGGAACATCAGTCGATCGATCGATCGATCAATCAATCAATCAATGAAGCAAACAATCAATAGAAATTAATATGAAAGTAAAGAGAAAACAAATGAATTCAATATATCAGTTTCTTAAAAAAGCACTCTTAAATCAATTAATCAACGAATAAAAAATATATAAACGAAACGTGGGAAATTTTCTTACCTCCGCAGCCTCTACTCTCTTGTCAATGAAAAATCACAATGGAAAACAGAATTGAAAACGATAAGCACCATCTCTTTGGGTTCTTTTTCTGATTTTGGAAAAATCCTTACCTTTATTCAAGGCAACAGTCTTCCCACGCGGTTCCTTCTTGGTGGCTCTAATCAAATTGTCATGTAGTGTTCTGATAAATAGAGCAATTCTACTCGGCCATATCAAACCTCTAAATGATAATTACATTACGTGAAACACCACGTATCTACCGAACCAACCTCTCAATTTCATTTGATCAGTTTGACTGTAATTCATTTTAAAATAATATTCGATCAAAGAAAAGTAAGAGAACAGGAAGTTTGAAAACTCTTTTCATCGTAAGTGTGAGCTTTATCCACCTAAAAAATAATTTACAAAATACATTGATATTTTAATTAATAAGGATGGGGGTTAAATGCTTGTTTACTCTTGTTTTGCCTATTTAAAACTCGAACTAATTTTCCGAAGCCCATGTGTTTCACAGTCCAGTGTTCCACTCCTGTCAATTTCAGTAGACCTCGTTTTGAATTAATTAACGCTATTGCACCACACGAGACCATTTCCTTGAACTAGCGACGTTCCACTTACATTTGGTTCGCTGTTCGGTTGAAGACTAATATTTAAGGAAAGATCTCGTATGTGAAGTAATTGCTGCATCCTTTTCAACGAAATGGGAACAGAAAAAACCTCAAATCAAAAACCCCGAAATAAGCTTTGTAAACAGCTCATGATCAGAAGCCGTTGCGCTATCCTGCCAAGTTATACTGCTTTTGCGTGAACGATGTAACAATTTTAGGACTGCAGCCCTCTTCTTTCACATAACTACATGAAGGTATGAGGATATTATGTTAAATAAGTTGTAGATTGGACTTAAAATGCGAAAATATTGAGTTTGCGTGTATGTGTGTACATTTCCGACTAATTAACGGCACCGTCGAATCAGCGCATTTTATCCAACTTCTAAATTTGATTAAATCGAGCTGAATCATTTCCCCAAAAAATCCTTTGGAGAACGAAAGGAACTACACTTTGACTTCCAAAAGGCAGATTTTCAGTCAATTATTTTGTGTAGCACATAGTTAAATAAGGGGTTACTTTTGACCTATCTTTAATCGAGTTAAAAGTAGATAAGATAAATTTAATTAGATTTTGAAAAAAAGTGGACAAGAATAGCTCAAATTGTTGCCAACTCTATGGCTTGATGTTGTTTTTTAAGATTTAGTAGTTTTTATTTGTCTAGCCTGTTTCATTTGGTGACGCGACGCTCCGAGATTCGTCTTAAATTTTGAGCACCAAAAGCAGCATTTTGACGGAATTCGGTTATTATCGATTTTCTCGACAATAAATCGATATTCAGCCAAACAAAGTGTGTAGTGATTTGTTTCCCATTGAGGCCTACGTAACTTTGAAATATGGGCAAAATTGATTTTTCAGCTGTTGCCACCAAATGTTTGACCATTGGCAACATTCGCTCTTAATAATCTTGGAACGCACAATTAATGATCGCATCTGACAGGCAAACATGGTTAATAATCGTAGGTTGCCAAAGAGTTAAAACAGATTTCCACTCGAGAAGTATTTCAAAGTTAAGCACTTTAGTCTCGACAGAGCTTGCTTCGATATAATTTTTGCAGAAATGAACCCTTGAGGTGATAAAATTTCTCAATATTTTTGCCTTATGGGATTAGTCAGTTTGCGAATGATCAGTGTTTTCCACGGTTTTTGCTCTCCGGCGAACAACAACGCAAGAAGTTGGGTTAACAAATAACTCACCAGCGCGACCGATGATGTGGTGAAACGTTGACTTTGAAAACGATAATTACCTCAACGAGGCTCTATTCAAATATTTCCCAATCAACCACGGAAAAAGGTAAATTTATTGTTAAACCATTTGAAAACTCCCAAATGAATCTTTTTGTTTCACCCTGACACCGTGAAATTTACAAGATGAAAAAATTGAAAGTTGTAGTTCGGTCGTGAATACATTGAAAAAACAATGCTAAGCGTATTCTTGCCGAAAATAATCTCAGGCACTACGAAAGCTGTTTTATCTGCACGCTCAAACCCCAGAATGCACCAGTTCATAAGAGAATGGTGTTTGCGAATTCGTTTTCATTCACGAATGACAAAAATTAAAGCGAGTCGTAAACACAAGCGTAATAACATAAATCCGTGGCACGATGTTTAGCTACTCGATCAATTACAGTTAATAGTCGTAAAACTCACGATTGTTAATCTTGTTTGGAAGATTCTACAGTTAATAATCTTCGAACAATCGATTACTAATCGCGTCTAATTAACACACTAACAATCGCAAGGTCACTGCAATGTTGATTTGACTGACACCTGAGTTTCAGTACGCTTGAACGGCGAGTCTGTGATGTCACTCATCTCAAAATTCTGAGAAGGTGTGCATAATTGTAGTTATGCACAGCTTAGTTATCCCGTTAGAATCCTTTCAAGTAGTTTAACTTGCAAAGTAGCCGACATTTTGAGTCCATTAGTTATAAAGCCGTGAGGCAGCAACATGGCAAGTACGTCGCGCAAGTCGAAAACTTTGGAGGCGAAAATTTTTCATTCAAAGGGAATCCAGCGGGTTAAACGTAATGGTTAAATAAAATCCAAAACTAATGTCTATATGAGCGATGGAATTTATCGGTGTGAAGCTTTCACATGTTGTTTTCCAATATTACGCGGCAAAAGTTTCAGCTCATGTTGTGAAACTAAAAATGCTACCGTAGATTGGATGTGCAAAGTACTTTAGATACAATTGCGGTTTTATCAATATCTCGCTTACTCTTCGCATAGGCTTTGGAAAAATATACCTCCAAGAGAAAACGGAATAATACACACGTCCAGGAGGACAGCGATGTATTTTATGAGCTTTTTTTGTGTGTTAGTTTAACTGCGAGAATACACTACCCAAAATTGGTCGAAAATTCTGGGAATCAAAGCCATCACACAACTGTAATCAAAGCCGTCACACAACTGTGTGTGAGAATTAGCTGGTGCCAGCTGCAGGAAAACCAAGGCTATCTTTTAAATAAAAAAAAATCCTTTCAAATGTAAGACATAAGCCTTACATCGCACATTTTCACTAGTCCACGTAAAAAATGCAGTGAGTGCAAAGAAGCATCTTCCTGACGTGTTCTTCAGAACAGCGACTATTAAACTTCTTTGTTTACAAAAATATACTACTAGCTCTTCAAACGGATAAAACTTTCAGAGGGAATCAAATATTAAAAGGTTTTTTCTTTGGTTTATTATACCTTGTCCATTCTAGACTTGTAATCTTCAATTTGGCGCCAAAATTTTCACATCGCTTTTTTTTCACATCCGGACTCTCACGATAAATACTGTTTTAAATATGTGAACAATCAGGCTCTATTTTCACAGCTGCATAACTGCGATGATTCTTCACATATTCAAAACAGTATTTATCCTGAGAGTCCGGACCACACCTCCCTCCCTACCCAATCATCTGTTAAGTACCCCCCTCCCTCCGGGATTTATCTTGACTGGTTTCCTCAGATGTTCAGCACACTCGGAGTCATGTGTGGGGGTGACTGTGCAGATTATTAAGTCTAATTGTCAGCAGTGATTCAAATGCAAACCAGTAAAGACAGATCATTGATAAATGTTAAAATAACGGAATCAAACTAATTAACGCCAGTTTCGTGTTTTAAGAGGTATGGGTGATACGCATGGATTGTCACCCGCTGGATTGTGATGCTTTCAAAGTACTTGCAAATGCGGGTTTGGGAGGTAAGCCCATTTTAAGTAAATTTGATAAATTAATAATATAGCTATCAACAGAAGCCCGGAGGCTTCTGCTATCAACTACATTCATGTTAATGTTGAGCCGGCATGCTTATTTTTTGATCTTCCACTATGACAAGTCTTTTTTTCCCGCGATGTGAAAATTTTGGCGCCAAATTGAAGATTACAAGTCTAGAATAGACAAGGTATAATAACCCAAAGAAAAAACCTTTTAATATTTGATTCCCTCTGAAAGTTTTATCCGTTTGAAGAGCTAGTAGTATATTTTTGTAAACAAAGAAGTTTAATAGTCGCTGTTCTGAAGAACACGTCAGGAAGATGCTTCTTCGCACTCACTGCAGTTTCTACGCGGACTAGTGAAAATGTGCGATGTAAGGCTTATGCTTTACATTTGAGAGGATTTTTTTTTATTTAAAAGATAGCTTCGGTTTTCCTGAAGCGCTCATATTTACAACAGATTGGGAGTGGCTGACACCAGGCAATTCTCACACACAGTTGCGTGACGGCTTTGATTCCCAGAATTTTCGACCAATTTGCATAGTGCATTCTCGCAGTTAAACTAACACACAAAAAAAAGCTCACAAAATACATTGCTGTCCTCCTGGACGCGTGTATTATTCCGTTTTCTCTTGGAGGTATATTTTTCCAAAGCCTATGCGAAGAGTAAGCGAGGTATTGATAAAACTGCAATTGTATCTAAAATACTTGCACATCCGATCGACGGCAGCGTTTTTTGTTTCACAACATGAGCTGAAACTTTTGCCTCGAGTGATGCATCAGATTTTCGCTGTGCACTCTTTTCGAGGACGTCGACTTGTGACATGCCGAGAATGGGCACAAAGTTTCAGCGATAATTGTTCACGTTATTCGTGGCCAGGTGCAAGTGCCAAAAGAGCCAGCTAGCGAAGAAATGCTCTCGTTTGAGTCCCTTTCCGCGTTTGTGTCCCACCGCGATGGCCTCGCTTCGTCAGTTCATCTCAGTGGCGTCTCTTTCTGATCAATACCCCGAGTACTGAGCATACATCCTTCTCAAATGTTCAGCACGGGCCAACTGCACTAGCAACCGGCTGCGTGAGTTGAAGGCTGAATAGATGCCATTCACCCCAAGTAGAAATAAAAATAAATAAATAATGCCATTGCTCACGTCTAGGAAGTATTTTCTGTCACTTTTGTCCCACTTATACAGGGCCAAGGCAACGAAAAACGGCATTATCACAAGGGCACTATCAAAATGTTGCTCTAAGGGCGACGGTATAGCGACATCCACCAAAGACAACGGTATAACAACATCATTCAAAGACAACCGTTGCACCACTTTCTGTTGACATTACCCACACCGAATGGGATTGTATTCCCACTGCACCTGAGAATGGCCGTGCACCAAGTGCCGACAGCACTCCAGAAACAGGGCACTCTTGCTGCGCAGCGTCACGAGTAAAAAGCAAATAAAGCAATCTTCACCGGCCTCTGGTTCCGGCTCTGGGATAGTTTTTGCAACCGAGGACTCCGACGATTTGTCATTCCAACTTTGTTTCTGTCTTTTAACAACAAAGGGTGACGACACAAAAATACCAATGCAATCGTGTTATTATCATCATTGCTGTACGCATTTTTAAAACCGTGTTTTTTCTTATGCATGATAGTTATGGCACATTTAACAAAAACCATCTTCAGATCTCGAATGAATGCCTCTTCCCCTATTCAAGGGGAATCGCCAAGAGAACGGCACATTGGCCAATTTGTTTCAAAGAAAACAATCTTTCCAAAGATTACTGGCAGTGTGCACAATGTTCCTTGTTTGTTTTCTCTTACATCACTTGGCAATGGTGATGCACATATTGCTTACAGCACGCTAAGGGCACGACGTTTTTGGTGAATGTGATGGTAAACTGAAAACAAAAAAGACAAACTTCGACGTCTTTGGGAACCAATTCGGGAGAAAACCCCTTCAATCGTCTACTTTGGCATTGTGACATGGATGCGATGGAGTGAGTTATCTTGTTTTTGACCTATATAATATACATTCATAGACACGTGCAGGTCTTTTGATGTCATGGGTTTGATTTATTGTTGCAACCTCTCTAGTGCCATGCATCATCAAAAGGGGAGCAGGGATGGTGTAGTGGTGAGAGCACTTGCCTTCCACCAATGTGGCCTGAGTTCGATTCCTGGACTTGATGTCATATGTGGGTTGAGTTTGTTGTTGGTTCTCTTCTATGCTCCGAGAGGTTTTCCTCCAGGTTCTCTGGTTTTCCCCTCTCCACAAAAACCAACATTTCCAAATTTCAATTTCATCTGCTTGTAAAGCGCATTTGATCATATACACATGGAAAATGCGCTATATAAGTTCTCAATTATTATTATTATTATTATTAAAATGACAAGGGCTTTTGCCTTTATACTAGTGGTGACATCATTTGCAAAGGAAATCAAAGCCGGGATGACTTCATCATAACACCAGTTTTTATCAAATGCAAAGAAAGGATTGAGGATCAATTTGTCTCCATCATACAGTTCCACGACATACCCAGCAGTTGCACCAGTAAGAAACAGGTATGTATTCAATTCAGCCAGTTCAGTTGGAGTCAATCCCGGTTGGTGTCCAAGGCGCGTCTTGATTTCGACGATTCGTCCCTTGTGATCGCGACAGTCGATGCATCCCAAAATGACTAGTTTGACCTTGCCGTCCTGAGACCCCCATTCAAGTCTAGATAATTTCTACTTCATCGATCAGCATTGCTCTATCTCTGGATTGGTTTCGGCAATGTCGATGGCGAGCATTTCACTGTTGGTACCCATTTCGGTGCGAACGAAGCCACTTACCGACTCGACCAACTCAGGGTGATCTTCATTCTTCAGTGCCTCCTGTAATTCAGAGACGACGCCATTAAACGCACGATAATTTTTGATGGTATATCTTTGTCTTCAAAATTGGTAGCTAGCTTTGGTATTTCTTATGGCCTTAAGAAAATCAGGACGCGGTCAAAAGCGTTCTGGGACCTCATCCTTCTCAAGGCAATATGACGCACGTTTCACTATTTCGGTGTGGGAGCAATACCAGTTCAATCCGAGGAGACTGCCGCCTTCGGTGGCCTACAGGACAATGCGAATGGGCTCTGTGGATGACTCATCCATGGCAACTCCAACTAGTGTCACGACTGACTCACTGCAGCGGGAAATCGTCCATTGATGATCACGTTGTAAGATCCAACTTGCCCACCGATGCCCAACATAACGGCACTGAGTGCATCGTCATGAGTGGAAGACGTTTTTCCCGAGTAGGAATCTTGCGCTGGATTATATCGAAAGGTGCTCATTTGCGTCAATATTTCTTTTAATGTTTTCCAGATGGATTCGTGGGGTGGTAGATGATTGAGATCAGGAAGCATGATACTTGCGATACCATTCTGTTCTGTTCTCTTTGGTTGGTCGAGTTGGGCCATGATTTCGTCATCCGATTCACCTGCAGTTCTGAGGGTGGCAAAACGCTTTTTGATGATATCGGTCATGGTGGAGAATTGATCCACCCAATACACACATCTCACCATAGCCAAAAGGGTGTGTTGTACGATCAACTTCTGTCACGTAGCAATGCCAGGTAGGATTGTCCCTTCAGTGCTCTGTGTTTTGACCATGTTGACTATGCGCCCCGTGTTGACATACCTCAGTTTGATTTCCATTTCGAGTGCGCGGCATAGATGTTGCGTCAAATTATTTTCGATCCACACGGTAATTTCGGGCCGTCTTAACATTGGGTAGGTGCATTCCAAGTTCTTCAGATTATACAGGACCAGGTCCCAGTGAACGGCGGTCATGTATCCGCTCTCGTGAGGCTCCACGTTGTACTGATCGAGTGCTGCCACCTAAGGAAAAAAACCAAATCCTCAAGTAAGAATGCTATCTCCCTGTGATGCCGTGATCCCTACAATGACCCTATGCAGAGATCCAATACGATTCTTCCATCCTACGTGCTATGACTGGGAGTGCGTCATACAACGCATTTAAGAACTCGTGCGTGCCGTGTATGCCTTACAGTGGCAACACAAGGCAGTCAAATTTCAACATGCTGCCAAATGTCACGAAACGGCCATGTGCGTGTTAGGATTCGACCATCAACTCGCACGTCTGATGGAGGATGACGTCAATGTTGTAGTGCGACGTCAAGTGATCGATCATTTGGCTCCGTCAAACATGACATCATCTGTCTCGCCCAATGTGGCCTCACCATGGATGGACGCTTTGGCATTGCTGTGCTGTGAGGCTGGAAAACCTCGGGAATTTGAAACCTTGGTGGATGCTTTGTGATATTCTCCCACACTTCAAACAGAATGCGGCACAGTGTGGATGATGTGGCTCTGTGCACTGTCCTGCCTGGTGTTTCCTTTGGATGAAACATCATTTGATTGAGCCGTTGGTTGACACCATCGTTTGTACTTTGGCGCATAAGACAACACCTATGTCCACCTTTTCACCCACGCAGGAATGCGTCTTGACGATCATGTTCATGGCCTCGACACCGAATGAGTATTTGACGCCACTCTGCCCTTGGCAAGGCCCCCATGCAAGACACTATTTTTTTAATGATATTTTTTTTTATTAAACTATCACAATTACTACACAATACCCAACAATATAGAAACTAAAAGAAAAGAAAAAGAAAAAAAACTACGTACAAAGCAATGGCCGCTATTAGAACCAAAAAATAAGTGTAAAAGTACAGATATAGGTCTTGTTAAAAAGATACAAATAAGAGCAATATTACAATAAATAGAATCCTCTATTGTTACGTATTTACAGTGCTGATAGCAGAGACTGCCATTTTTTATTATGAATATCAAGGGAATTATTGCTTTCGGCTATCAGTGACTCTAATTTATATGCATACTTCACTTTTTCAATCAACAAGGACAGTGACAGTTTTAATGACAAACTGCGACACCGATAAATAATTTGTTTACCAAGAAGAAGAATATGATTAATCAATTGAAGATCCTTTTCACAAATTCCAAAAGTTATGTCTGCAGCACTCAAGACGTTTACAGATATACCATATCCTAACCAATTTGTCACAGATAGCCAGAAGCTAGTAGTAAACTCACAGTAAACAAACAAATGCTCTAGGGACTCGTCAGACAGGCCACAAAAAGAACACAATGGTGTCGTCGTTTTGCCCATTTTATGCAAAATTTTGTTTGTATAGACGATTCTGTGTAATAATTTGTATTGAAATTCTCTGGCCTTGGATTCTAAAGTCGTTTTTCCAGGAAGGGTATAGACCTCATGCCAAGGCAACTCGAGCATTGGATACAACTCTTCATAGCGGAGTTTAGCCATTGGTTCGACCTTATATTTCCTTATTATATCCCAATACAAAATTTTGGATGAGGAGGGGAATGTAAACTGCACCACTTCCAAGTTTCTTCTTCTTCCTTCCTTAACTAACATCTTCCAGCTTTGTGGAAGGGCGTCATAAATACTCATTAAAATAAAATATTCGGCTTGCATAGTATGAATATTTTTAAACGTATTCCACTTGTGTAATTTGCCCTCTGTATCTAAAATATCCTTAACTCTCACAATACCTTTGTTAACAATGGAGCAATTATATAATGATCTACCACCAACTTTGATAAATTTGTTATTCCATATTATTTGGTCAAGAACGTCAGATGACGAAGAGACTTGTTGAAATATTTCCCACTCTTTAAGACAGTCAGTGTAAAACTTAGGAATGTTTTTTGCAAAGGATGCTGTATCATAATTACATTGAAGAAGAAAGGGACCTCCGACATTGTGAAGATAGAAATTTAGAAACAGTTTCCATGAGCTCTTATAGTCCTCATAATATTTTTTCAGACACATAATTCTTTGCGTTTTGATAAGGGATTCTATATGTGGCATTCTCAAACCACCATCTCTATAGTCACCGACCAAGTTTAACTGCTTCACCTTATCTCTTCCCCTCCAAACGAACTTAAAGATAACGGAGTTTATCTCCTTCATTATTTCCTTCGTACGAGGAATCTGAGCTGCTCGAAACAAATTTAGGTATCTAACAAACAAAGTGAGATTTCTCCACTGCCATAGGCTTATCGACTTATTGATTGACTTAATTATATTTTCAAAATTAAGCTCCTGAAATTTTTGCTTATCATACGTAAAATACACGCCTAGTATCTTAATCGGTTAATTTATATTATCTATACCGACATTTTCGCATGAATGGTGCAGGCTACCGAGCCAGTATGCCTCTGTTTTTTCCTTATTTAATCTCAAACCAATAATAAAAAGATAGGGAGACAAGGGATCTCCTTGACGGACACCGCGCTCAACTGTGAAGGTTTCAGATGCAAAACCATTGTTGATGATGCAACTTGAAATATCCTCATAAAGAACTTCGATCCATCTTATAAAAGAGTTCCCGAAGTTAAACGTTCTAAGCGCCGTTAATAAATACCTCCAACTTACTGAGTCAAAGGCTTTTTTAAAATCAAATGTTGTGAGAAGTCCGGGCTTATTGTACAATTTCGTGTATTCCATGACATCATCAATGGATCTTATAGCATCAAAAATAGTCCTGCCTTTAACATAAGCGCACTGATCCTCGTGAATTATCTCAGGTAGTACTTTTTCTAATCTGGCTGCTAGCGCTTTGGAGCCGATTTTATAATCAACATTTAAAAGTGAAATTGGTCTCCAATTTTCCATGCACCTTCTGTCCTTGCCTGTCTTTTCTATAAGGCGAATTAATGCCTGTCTTTGTGAATGTGAGAGCCTCCCTTGTCTGTAAGCAGTGTTTAAAGAATCCACTAATAGATCACCCAGAATCGGCCAGAATTTTTGGTAGAACTCAGCAGTGAGGCCGTCATTCCCAGGCGATTTATTATTCTTAAAGCTATTCAGAGCCTTGAGACATTCCTCTTTAGTCAGATAACCCTCACAATGAGATTGCAGGTCATCAGACAGTTTTGGCAAATTTAAGTTTTGAGTAAAATTCAGAAAACCCACATTCCAGTTTGCACTCATATTGTTATCTTTTATTTCGATAAAGATCCTGATAAAAAGATTTGAGTTCAGCTAAGACATCCTTACTGTTTTTAACCAGTTGATTGTCATGGTTAAATATTTTCCGTATTCCTTCTATTTTCAAGATTTAAGAAATATTTGTTGTTCCTCTCTCCTTTTTCATACCAAATCGCTCTAGACCGCACTATGTTACCTTGGGCAATATAATCAAACAGAGCATCGTACTCAAGTTTATACTTTTCCAAGTTTTCGATATTACTCTCCGTAGGATTGGCAGCGCATAACCTTTCACATTCTTTTAACTTATTTTCGATATATTCAAGTTTACCTCTTCTTTCTCTAGCTTTCGCTTTGCTATACGTGATCGTCGTTTGCCTTATCCTGTATTTGACCAAGTCCCAAAGTAACCGTTTGTCCTGGACCTCACGAAATTCTTTTAACCAGTCACTGTATTGGGAAGAAATCAGCTCCACATAATTCTCGTCTCCTAATAAGCTAGAGTTAAAGCACCAATGCGAGGGGCCACACGCCTGGTTTTCACTACTGTTGATATATAGCGTAATGGCAGAGTGATCGGTCGTTATAGAAGGTATGATATCGGTATGCTCCACAACATCCTGCAAGCAATCACTTACCAACCAAAAATCTAAATGACACTGGACAAAAGGCTTTCTCTGTCTCCATGTATATTGTTTCTTATCAATGTTTCTTATTCTCCAGATATCGATCAGATCATATGAAATTTTTAATTCCTCCACAGTTTTCACAGAATCTTTTTTTTCTATTCTACCACCTGAGTTATCTAAGACAGCATTCAGATGGACATTAAAGTCTCCTCCCATTATAAGCTGACTTCTAGAATCAAAATTATGTTCATCAAGAATCTCTAGTATATTCGAAAAATAAGTACACTGTTCAGATATATCATTCGGCGCATAGATATTTAACAGCAGAAAGGGCGAGTCTTGAATCATGGCATCGATCAAAACATGCCGACCATCCGGATTATAGATTACGGATTTCGCATCAAAATCTAGCTCACTGCTCACGAAAATAGCAACCCCTTTACTATGGTTTGTTCCATGTGATAGATACATTTTACCTTTGTATTGAAGTTGCCAATTATCAGCTATCTCTGGAGTACTGTAAGTTTCCTGGAGAAAGATAATATCCGCCTTTTGTTTTTTGATCCAAGGAAAAATTGCGTTCCTTTTTCTCAAGTCCCGAATCCCCCGAACATTGAGCGAGATTAACTTAAAATTGACATCATTCACCTGCATCTCAGCCATTCCTAATTCCGATTATTACGCAAGACACGACGATCTCCATCTCGAAGCCCTGATAGAGAACATTTCTAATAAGATAGCCATTGGGAAGGCCGACTGCCTGGATGGAGACTAATCCGAATGAGATACTCACGTAAAACTGGTGTTGCGTTTTCTTTAGCAGAATACATAAGCCGATGCCACTGGTCTTACTCTCGCAGACTGGACTGGGTCGATGACCACTGCTATGGTCTGTACTGTGGCCAAGACTTCATCTGTCAGATCGACACGGCAGTGCTTGGCCACCTGGGCGATTAGGTTAGCAGGAAACACGGGTTGTGTGCCAACACCTTCTCCACTGGAATATCCCATGATCTCTCGTTGGTAAAACCCATCAAGCAACATTTCCATGACGCGTTTGACAAGCCCTTTGTGACCTGGGATGAGGTCGATGTGGCCCGGTCACAGATAGAAGCAGTGCACGCAAGTTTCTGTGTGTCGTGCGCATTTGTCGCAGACCATCGTATGATGGATGCTGTATGTCTGGAAATTGCATCAATTGCATCAACCAGTGACCCGCAGGCATGGTAGAGCAGAGTAGAGTCATGACCACTCATTGATTGATTAGGTAGGCCATGGCTGATGCCAAAGATTCTTTGCGATTCCATCCAGCTTGTTCGATGAAAGCCACATCGGGAGACTGTCTGTGACCGCTCTATATGGAAAAGAAAATGAGAATAAAGGTCAGGACTATCTTGATTCGTTTCTATGAGTCTCGTAGCAGTAACTGAGAGTAACAAATGGAAGAACCCAGATATGCGAGAGCAGCAACAACAGCGGGGAGAGTGGTGGCCGATGCCATGTGGACCAAAGACAGCATTGACGTGGGCCACGCTTTGCGTGTCACTCCTCCCGTTAATCTGTTGCGCCAGGTCAAAGAACACTGCAATTGGGATGATGATGATTTTGTCTTGCAAGTAGCGAGACAAAACCATGGAGTGTTCACTAGCACATCCACCTCCGCTACCGGCCAGTTGCACAAGTGTGAACCAGAAGACTTTATCAATGTCCACAAGCCCTTGGGAGTGTTGGCGTGCTTGAAGCACATGGTCGTTCACAGGTGTGGCGAGTCTTAGCAACGATTGCAACAGTAGATCAATCTTCCCAACAACGCCTCGTCTTTGCAATGTTGTCGCATTCGCTTGGGTAAATCTAACGAGCCCAGTTGGTGCTGCGCTTTCTCCCAAAAACATCTTCCCAACGCGGATGCCCTCGAAATGAACGTATCATCCAAACACAGCTCGGCTGACTTGGCAGCGATAGTGTACGGCATGGGAATGCACAACAAACGTCAAGAGTCGAATCTACCTGCACTTGTTGGGGTGCATTGAAAAGGTCAGGAAGTCAGAAACGTTGCTTCAACCATGCGTTCCATACGGGTGTGAAAAGGCATACTTTATTGAAGCAAACAATTAGTGTCATGGTTGAAGCCTTAGTGGACCCACAAAAGCGAGCCAAGTACAACGGCATAATTCAAGAGAGAGGTGGATGGGGAAAGTTGTTGAATTTGCAAGAATTCACACCATGCATTGAACTCGTTCTGCGACATTGTCTCATCGATCTTTGCGAACAGCTACTGGAAGAATTAAGAAAGGAAAAAATTGACATGAATTCTCTTGTGTTCTTTGCACTGCGCATGATGGCTGAGGGTCCCCAGTTTGGGAAAGATACAATCACTTCTCCTCTTCCCGTGAGACGATCACGTCCATTACCCATGGAGACCATGTTTGAGGAAGCGTTTGGCTTGTCTCTCCGAAATTACTCTTAGACAGCTATGAAAATTACCTGCGTTATTGGAGATACTCGATTTGCACGTCAAATAGGTTGGTGCGTTGCACTGGGTGAGAAATCAGAAGCTGCCGCCAGGTGCCGAGAAAGCAAGTCCTATTCTCCTTTATCTTCTTTATCGTCGTCGTCTTCATCTCCCTCCTCTGAATAACTGTAGACAGGATCCATCGGGTGGGATACTTCTTCTTTGCCCGGGTCGTAGTTTACATCGTCGCAACATGGAGATGACTGAGGCGAAGGCAAAGAGGTGCATGTATCAAGGGCTAGTTCATCTAGAAATACATAGCTTTGAACAATGTTTCTTTGGTGAAGTGTCTAAAAACCAATAATGTATCTGTCGGTTTGGGCTTTTCGGCGAGAATTGCCTCTTCTCGATATCTAAGCCATTTTTGGACGTTTTTGATACGATTCTCCCTGCTTTCTCCAGTGCTCGTTTGTATGACCAAGAGGTTGGAAACGAACGTGTTGGAAAGTTGGTTTGAACAATTGGAGACCAGCCATGCTCTTCTCCTCTTCCCTTCTTGTTGGAATTAAAGCAACAGATAATTGTATTAGTATTCGCTCCATTATTTTGTTTCACGGCATGTAGCGTCTACAATGTCAAGTCTCAGATTGCAGCAGGCAGGGCATAGACCCTACGGGACCACTGCCTCTACCACGTCTTGAGTGGATTACGTCATGTCTCTAATGTTGTCAGTGCAGCTTCCTTTGAAGGTTTCCTGGGGCAAGTGAATGATAACTGGGTGTTGCTTGATGACTCTATAAAGAGTGTACATCAATTGATCAACAATGCAAATCGTCAGGTTCTGAGACTAGAGCCCAGTGACGAGGAAGGACTTTGGACTGCTTTCGATTCGTACGTCAAAGGATTAACGTTTCATCCCTTCTGGGACATTTGACAGAGCCCCTAGTAGTGCCGGTCTTGTTTTTTGGCCAGTGGGCCTTTGTGGTAAAGTACGAATTGATGCACCCACCGTGCCATGGTTCGTGGTAGCCTTTGCCTTTGCATGGGCTTGATGCATCTGCCGAAAGTGGGCAGCTCATCCTGGCAATGAACATTTGGCCCTAGAGGTCCTGATGACTTTGGAAGAGTTGGCCTGTCATAGCAGCAATACCTCGCTGCTTGAATGGTTGCAGAGGATCTCTGACGAAGACCTGCGTCTGTCCATCAATCATCTCGCAGCGAGGCGGAGCCCTCATAAAACTGTAGACCAACTTCTAAAAGCTACCATGGACTGGGCAAGTGGTCAGGTAGCTCCGTTTTTGCCAGCCAGTGCAACAAATGAACTGGAATCGATGGAACGATCATTGCTGTGCGTCTTGAAACACCTTGTGAACAAGGCCGGGTTGGGAGTGTCAGACCTGTCTATCTTAGAAAGTGAGAGGGCTTTTTTGCCTGACAAATTTGTTGGGCTAGAATACATAGGACCCACGCGGTTGGTCGCTTGCATGTCCCCTTCCCTTTTAGTTCCAACTGACAAAACACATACCCAAGCACTGGAACAACTTCACCATCGAGTTTTTGATGAAATGAAACGTTCCATCGAAGCACCAGAAGCCACTTAAGAAACAAACGAGTTGTTGGCACAGCACTGCGAAGATGTTTGGGAAGGAGGGATTGGCATGCTGCCGGCAGCTCCCATTGAGCACAGAATCGCTTTCAGTGAACTGGCATCTAGTTATTGGCCTTCTATGTTGGTAGGGTTGTTGGCTGCCGAACGATCCATGGACTTTGCAGAGGAAGCAATCAAAGAGGAAGGAGAACATGACGTTCAATGGGAAACACAGGAAGGTCTCCCTAACTGCAATGATAACCTCGAGAGGATATTGCAAGAATGCCAGCGCGTCTGTGTTCTACAAAGCTCTTTGGGGTTAAAAAAGCTACAAAGCTCTTTGGGGAGCAGGGTTGGCGCAGTGGTGAGAGTACTCGCCTTCCACCAATGTGTCCCGGGTTTGATTCCCGGACTCGGCGTCATAAGTGGATTGAGTTTGTTGGTTCTCTACTCTCCTCTGTGAGGTTTTTCTCCAGGTACTCTGGTTTTCCCCTCGCCAAAAACCAACATTTGATTTGATTTAGTCTCTCCAATTAGTAGAGCATCTGTGCTCAGCTAGAAAGATTTGAGACTTTAATAAAGTTGTTATTATTATTACCATCGATGACGAAAACCTCCTCAGGGGCTTAACCTCTCCTAAGATAATGGCGGTACCAACCCAACAGAAAATCACGAATGACCCTAGGGCCTCCGATTCAGCATATTCTGCATCTAATTTTAGCGGATTTAGTCGTGCACGATCGAACCGATCGAGAAGATCAAGTCGGATCCAAAAATTGTCTGTTCTAAATGAAGCTCAGTTTTCACTGGTGAATGAGGAACAGGAGGAGATGGGACTCGATGTATCTGGTTCTGGAACTGGAGTGTCCACAATGGAACTCAGTGGATTATCAGAAATGGCTATTACCCAGTGGACGGCTCAAGCTACAGCTCTCACCCACGAAGAGGACACAATCCTTCAAGAAGGAGCAGCCACAGCCACCCTGATGAGCGACAATGCTGATCTCGGTCAACGGTTGTCCAGTCATCATGCATGTGAAAGTGCACTGGCTCTGAGGTTGACAGAGGCTGATACAGAACTTGGTCGCGTCAGTGCATCTTTAGTCGCCAAAGACGAGACGATCGCTCTGTTGAATCAAACGCTAGAGGATGAACGAGACAAACACGATCATGATATGGAGCGCATCCAATATGAAGAGCAAGTGAAGGAAGAATTGCAAAAGGCACTAGAACAACATACAGGGCCAGAACCTGCTCAAAGAAAACGAGAAATGGCATGGGCAGGCAATACAATCGAATGAAGAAGCAACTAAACACAAAGCCATCCTGGAAGAATTGCAGCAAACTCTCCACCAATTCACAGAAACTAAGGAATTGCTGGAGATTGAAGGGAAGCGGGTGGCAAGAGAACGAGACCAAATGTGAGCTGAGCTCGAAGAACTACAACGGACACACACAAGAGAGACAGGCATCACCAAGGCTAAATTGTACAAATTGTCAAAACAAAACGACCTCGAACATAGTCTTAGAGAAGTTCAAGCCAAAGGGGCTGTACTGGAATGCCAAGCAACAACAGACAGAGAGAGATGAACGCTATGCATGAGAAAAAGACAGAGAATTACTCAGAGCAGAAGAACTTCATCGGCAGATGCAGATGGCTTCGGAAGAGTCACAGTTGGAAACCAGGGAGACACAACAGGTCATCGAACAGGCACAAGCCACGCTTCCACTACTTCGACGAGCAGTAGGGATGGTTGACGGTGATCAGGCTGTTTCAACATCGTCTTTAGTCGATGAAATACAAGAGATTGCCATGGCACTGCGCACAAAAAAAGAACAACAGGACAAGGAAGCTCAAGACGCGGTCTCTGAAGTTTCTTGCCTGGCTGATGCTGTGGGTGTGGATCACACACCAGAAACGTTGGTCACCGGATTGATTCAACAGATTCTGAGCAAGATAGAGGATATACCAAAACAGCAACTAGACTACACCCAGGCGACAGAATCTACACAATAGAGCCTGGTGGACCTTGTGGGTGAAATGAAGGGTCAGAAAAATGATCCCACGATCGCAAGAATGCCATCTGTGGAGTTGATACGACTCACCCAAGCTCAATTCAGGAATGCAGGAAAATGGGCCAATGATACGAGAGGTACCATCGTAGAGTTGGCGAGAATGATGGGAATGCGTTCTGTCAGTGCTTGCAGGTGTTACAGTGACTACCCCGTCTGTGGAATTGGTGTGTCAGGCCAATAAGAGATTTCACACTCTTACAGAGTCCATACAAGCGTCTTTACGTGAAGTGGCTTCTCTGAGACAACGGATTGGCCCGTTAGAGGAGCAGTTAGAACAAGAACGTGTGGATTGCGAGCGGGAGTGAACTAGTAGCCGTTGTAGGTTGAAAGGTGTAAAGAAGTCATCCAGGAAGCAGAAATGCGGTTATCACAGGCCTCAAGTCGCGGAGAAACAGGCGAGTGCGAGCCTTTCTCCAAGATTTGCAGCAAAAAGAGAACTAACTGCATATGACTCAACAAGAACTCAATCGACTGAACGATGACCACCGTCAATCGCAAGAAGACATAGCCAGAGAACGTTTACAATGGCAGGAAAAAATAATATTTTTCAATCGACAACTAGCCGAAGCCAGACCTGGCGAGGCGATCACATTGCGTCTGGAACGTGATCAACTGTCTTGTGAGGTGGCCGATTTGGAGGCACGTCTACAGGAGCATCAACAGCTTCAAGCGGAGCGAGGGAGACTGGCTGCCCAAAATGAAGGATGGGCAACTCAGTTACAACAGTGTCAAGATATCTGAGTCGTACAGGAGCAACTTGTGCCTGAATTGAGGCGTCAAGTGGCGACCCTGGAAGAGGAAGCAGCGGTCGCCCTAGTGACCGCAGTAGAGTCGAGGTTTGACGAACCCCAGCTCTTGGAAGACGATTTTTCCGGGATGACATTCTCCCCACCATCAACCCTGCAGCCGATGGAACACAAAGAATGCTTAGAAGAATTGGGGGAACTGGTAGGACAGCCCGAATACCCACTCGTGAATCTGGAAGGGAAAGTGTTAAAGTATCAAGATGAGCTAGCCAATCTTGAGTTAGAAGTAGGCGATGCAGAGGCAACTTTGGCCAAGTTATACAAGACTATCGCGACTCTGCATCACGGATAACCGTTTTTGTCTTTACCTTCCGGTCAGCAACTCATCGAACAGCCACCGCCTTCACCCATAGCGCTGTTTGAGCCAATTTCTTTGGATGCATGTAAAGAACGTTTTCCAATTGTCAAGCCAATCTTAAACGAAAATCCTGCAAAACGGTGGGTGTTGGCAAGTGATGCTGCAGAAACAAAGGGAGTGAAATATGACCCGTGTTTACACGACACTTTACTCGATCTGCACACGCATTTCGCCTACCGCGAACAGATGGAGGACATTGTTCGACAAACCCTGGCTTTTGTCACGACATTGGGAGGAGCAAGCCTTGAAAAACGCCAGAAAAGGAGCCAAGTATTTCGAAGTTTTGACAATCTGCAACGACTGGCTTTTTGAGCCAAACAATATGTTCACTTGGATGGTGTTCGATTGGGAACTGTGTGCGAGTTTGTGATCCCTCATACCAACGATATCCCATACGAGGGCACCATCTTGCAGCGATACTGTGAACTAGTCATGGAACTGGCCATGACTGTGACTTTACAATGGCGGGTTTCTGCCATGCAGCAAAGACTTCGGTTGATTTTCACCTAACGCGATCTTCCAGTGAACAACCCGACCGCAGTCGTCATTCGATTTCCCATCTCCCCATTCCAGACCTTTGATAGGCATAGGCTCATCCAAAGTCTGATACCGAACCTTGTTCAGGCCAGTGTAGGCAAATCACTTACCGTTCCCGTTGACGCAAATTTACCTCCGTGGACTCCCTAAGAGCTTCTTGTTGTTGAATTTGAGGAGGTCGTGCCAGACTGGGCCCCACCCACTTGGATCAGGGAGAAGTTAGAGAAAGTGTGCATGCTTGTACCAGGGTTGGTGCACATTTTGCCGGAACATACAATTGACTGCATGCAAAAAGACTTGACCTACTTGCGAATGGCAAGAGTGGACCAAGGCAGCGGCACCAATGATTCTGTTCTGTTGGTGGGTCAAAGGGACTCGTGGGTCGTTGTTGACCCACTCGCACCCGAGAGTGACGGTGTACCTCAAGTTGTTGGGTGTCAAATTGTAGGGGTGATTCGAGCACCGTCTGGCGTACAACATTTAAGGGATAGTGGATTTGTGCTCATGACCTTGATCCGTGAGGTGTTCATTCACGGTATACACATTGACGAGGTACATTTCCGGGGTCCATCAGATCGACTCCAGTGTGCGTTTGAACATTACATGGGATGTCTCTTTCACCCTTGATATTTCAGCGAAAAAAAGAAGGAATGAAACATTATCGCGTACAAAACCTCCAACTGGGGTAACTATGAATGTCACGGAATTATTCACTGTGTCGTTTCTCCGCGTGTACTTTCAAGGACCCATAACTCCTTGCGGAATACAGTGTATTGACTTTGATCATCCAGTGGACATTCATGCCCCTGTGTCATTTAACCAGACCTATCTGCTGTCTAGACTTGTGTGTATTTCATCGCATCGACGATGCTATGCAAGTGATGAGGTGCATGCCATTGTTGCGGAAACAGTCACTGTGGCAGCACGTCGCATACCCTTACGAACGTGGCCTTCTGTGGATACAATTCCTGGTGATGGACAATGGCCATTTTGTTTTGCGGGAGGAGGCGCCAAATATGGCGTTGTGAATGTGACGGCAACATGTGGTATTCATGGTGACTGTCTGGACACATGTTTTGCAGAAGAGGATACTACACCCCCTGCGTTGGTATGGTGCAAGAATGTGATGGTACAGGTTCCGGTAAAGTGGGATGATGGGACATGCAACGTGGGATGGACTCCTTGGGCAGACGGACACCCTCAAGATGACCACGCTGATGTGATCGAGGTTGACTCACCAATGGTCATCAATCGCGCTTCAGGTGCCAGTGTAATTGCTCGACATGAAAGCCAATTGATCATACAGCGTGACGATGGGGTGTGCCTTGCACCTGCACGATGGCTGGATGGGACGTGTCATATCATAATGCACGGTATAAGCTATGCATATGATCGCAAGGCTAGCGTCCACTGCATCGACCTGATACCTTTCCCACCGGGAGTGGTGGTCGCTTTAACTTGGAGACCCCATTTACTCAAGTCATCAGTACAGCCTCTCGAACCAGCAACGACCGATTTGTTTTGTCTTGAGTCGAGTGATCACAACCTGGAGAAATTTGTGACTTGTTTGCAGAGATTTTCTCCTTTAGCAAGGACAGGAATATCTTCCCTGTCGCTGTTTGCTGTTATGGAACGACCATCGACAGTGTTGATTCACATGGCACTGGCCAAACGATATAACAGAGAACGAGAGTTAGAGGTTGCTCAGTGGCTAAGCATCATCGTTTTGATCGTCTTGGGAGTCGTCATTTGGACTGTTATGACCATTGTGGCTCTGTGCACTTCGTCACAGTTACATTTACCCGAGCACAGGATATTAAGGGTCTCTCGAGAGCTGAAACTGTCTTACTGAACCCGCGTCGGTGGCGGTATAATAGTCATTTCACACTGCAAAATATGCCGGATTCCAGACATAAGTCGGTGCTTACACACTCTCTCGACACCAAAGACTCTTGCCCAGCTGTGATCGAAGTTTCTCTTTTGGGACGACCGTCGATAGAGTTGATTCGCGTGGCAGAGGCCAGACGATATGACAGAGAACGAGAGTTAAAAGTTGTTCAGTGGGTAACCATCATCATTACGATCGCTGTGATAGTCATCCTTTGCATTGTGTTATCCATTGCGGCTCTGGGCATTGCGTTGCAAATACATTTAAGAGGATGGGATCGCAGGGGTCTCTCGGGCGCTGAAAGTGTCTTATTAAGACCACGTCAGTGGCCCTAATTAGGTTCCATGGAACGGAACTTGCCCCCTTTCACTTAGACACTTAGTCAAATTGTCGAGTGTCACCCCAGGTCATGTCACGCCATCCATAGTAAGTTGGTCGGGTGGGCAACATCATGGCCAAGTGGCATCGGATTTCATCGCCATTTGTGGAATTTATGGCTCTTTGAAAATTTTGAGGGGGGCGAGTTCCCTACTATGGGAGAAAGAGCCAGAAAATCACCGCTGGCCCCAAAGATTTGCATGTCCTCCTTAGATTAGACCCTAAAGATACCCATGGGATACCCGTATCTTAACCTGCGAAAAAAAAATTAGGTTTTTCTGGCTCCAACGAGGTCCAGTATAGGTAATGTGACTGACTACACACAAAGTGACTTCGAGACTTGGGTCGACCTGAATTCAACATCAATGTTTTGCAAAATGCACATTTTCAGAAATATGCAAGCTTAAGGTCTGAGACTTGGTCACATTGTAGCTATGTCATACTGGACCAACCGGATTTAAGGAATTATGATTACGTCATATTTGGAATTAATTATTAATTTTTTTCTGAAATGGTGTCGAAATTTTATGGTAGGGGGGCAAGTGCCAAATATGTTCTTTTATTTTTAGTGTCGCCGTTTTTGACCAAAAGTGCCACAAAGTTGATATCGCTGGAAAGTACTTTCAAAGACCTTTAAATTGATATGTATTTCGTTTCCATTGAGTGAAAATTGGCTGAGTAATTAAATGTCAAAGTTTGGGTGAGGGGGCAAGTGCCCACCTTTCGTTTGAAAAAGTGAGTTTCGTAGAAAATTCATTAAAAATTCTAGTTTTAAGCTAAGGACGTACATTTTAGATATTTTGTAGCTGAGTGTCTATGCTAACTTTTTGTGTTGAGTTTATATTTTTTTTCTTTATATTAAGCCTAAAAACGACATTCAAACTTGACCTTTTTTCAAAAAAGCGCTTTTTTCACATTTTTCATTTCTAAAGTTTAAGGCTCCTGTTTTCACTAAAACAACATGTTTGGTTATCAAGCAATCTATGTAGGTATAAGTACAGGTTATCAGCTTCTTAAGAATAACTTTTTTGCTTCTGTAAATTAAATGGTTATTTTTTTATAAAGTTTTCTAAATATACACTTTTGGACAGATAAAAAACAAGGCAACAACTTTAGCTGCCTGTAACTCGTAGGCGTTTTAATGCTTTAGCCTCATTCTTTAATATGTGTTAGTACAAGCTTATGTCTACTTAAAAAATACGTTAAAAGTTACTGCGCATGCGCATAACTGCGTGAAATTTTGAAATGCCCTAACGCATATATAAACTCTTGGTGTCAAAATTTAATCTTTTTGGACGCGCTTTGCATGCGGTCTGGACGCGGCTGTTATGCGTCCTAGACGCGTCCTAGACGCGGTTTTTAGATTGGTAGCGTTTATTGGTTATTGTTTTATGAATTTGTGATGATTCTATGGTCTTAAACACATTTTTTTCCGAAAAAAGGAACCACTTTAACTCCATGTAACTCAAACCCGTTTTAATGTTTAAGACTCATACTCGCAGAGATGTTAGTTCTCACTCAGCTACTCAGAGAATGTCCTAAATCTTACCGTGCATGCGCATAACGGTGTCAAAAGTTTGAAAAGCTTTAACGCCTATTTCAATCTTTTTTCACGATTTAATCGGTTTTCACGCGGTGTTTATACGGTTTTGACGCGGTCTGAACGCAGTATGGACGCGATGTGGATACCCTCTGTACCTTGGTTACTTCAATAGGTTATTATCTTATGAATTTGTAATGACTCTTCCCTTTTATTCACATTTTTAACAACTTAGCTACTGCGCATGCGCACTAATTAACTTAACGCTCCTTGACCAATCAATTTCTGTATAGATCAAGTCATCAGCTTTCTAACGGTACATTGATTGCTTGTGTACGTTAAGTGGTTATTTTTTTATGAATTTTTTTAAAGTGGTTATACCCTTAAAAACACGTGGACACATACTTACTTTTCATATGAAGTAACGACCTCCAAGGTCATCAAACTATCATTTTTGTATAGAGCAGTGAATGATCTTTCTAACGGTACCTTCTTTTCCGCTTTACCTTAAATATTTTTTTTATGAATTTTTTCCTTATAGAAGGGGGCAAATGCCCATTATTTCAAATACCTACTGCTCGTTTGCATTAAAACATTTATGGTCACCGACAACTCTATTGTATAGTGCAACGTATCAGCTTTCCAACGGTACCTTCTTTTTGGCTGTAAGTCAAATATTTATTTTTTTATGAATTTTTTTCGCAAAGAGGTGGGCAAATGCCCATCATTTCAAATTACTACTATTTTTGGAGATTTTATTCTCCTTTTGGAGAAACTGCGTGCTAACCGCATCTAAGCATCAGTCAATCCTCCCAAAGCGTCCAAACCGCATGGGAGGGGGGGGGGGGGGGGGCAAATTCCCAATTCCTAACCCATGAGAACTGCCTGACCAAGTATAAGTCTATTCTAGCATAACCTTCGAGACTGCGTCCAAACCGCGTCCAAACCGCATTGGGGGGCTAATTCCCAACCCATGACCAACTACCTGACCAAGTATGAGTCTATTCTAGCATAATCTGAGAGATTGCGTCCAAACCGCATCCAAATTCCCAATCCATAACCAACTACCAGACCAAGTATGAGTCTATTCTGGCATAACCTTAGAGACTGCGTCCAAACTGCGTCCAAACCGATTTGGGGGCAAATTCCCAATTCCCAACCCATGACCAACTACCAGACCAAGTATCAGTCTATTCTAGCATAACCTTAAAGACCGCGTCCAAACCGCATCCAAACCGCATGGGTGTCACATTTCCAATTCCCAACCAAAGACCAACTACCTGACTAAGGTTGCGTTCGATTGACCCTATTCCGGAATAGGAATAAATGGAATAAAGTCGAATATCCGTTCGATTGAGACGCCATTCTTATTTCGGAATAAGGGGAATGTATTCCGAGCATTCTGCTCCTCAAAGCAGAATGCTCGGAATAAACTGGAATAATGACGTCATTTGTCAACAGCATCGCGCCCTTCTTTGAAAAAACAAACAAAAATGGCGGCCGCTCGCAGCGAAGAAAATGAGGTTTTGCTCAAGAAAGGATACTCTTGGAGTCGGGAGGATACTCTACAACTACTATCCTTGTACGAGGAAATGAAAGAATTATTCCAAAACGTGAATTACAAAAAGAAACAAATATGGGAAATGATTGCTGTAAGGATGCAAAGCAGGAAGAGCGGCTGTTCACCACGGGCTGACCAGTGTGAGGGCAAATGGAAGGCCCTCACTCTTGCCTTTCGAAAATGTGAAGATCATAACAGTAAAACCGGGAATGACAGAAGAGAATGTCCTTTCTATTCAGAGCTTTCAGAGGTGTACGGCTACCGGCCAAACGTAAGGCCGTATGCCACGGCGAGCAGCTCAGGGCATGGCGACTCGGCAAGGCGTCAAGAGTCAGACGAGCAAAACGAGGGAAATGACGAGGAGAGTAGCCAAGCCGGGAGAAAACGCACCGCGGATGCGGCAGGGGTCAGTTCAACCCCTCAGAAAACACCCAAGAAAACACGGCGTGCTTTGGGAGAGCGAAATAAAAATGAGTGTCTTTCGTGGCTACAGGATTATGCTGAGGAGAAACGTAAAGAGCAGGAAGCCCAGCGAGAGAGAGCTGAGCAACACCACCGAGAGAAAATGGAGCTACTTTCTGGACTGTTGAATGTATTCAAGGACTTGAACAAGTGATTATTGTTCCTTAACAAGGGTTCTTTTTCGAGCTAATGAACACATGCATTTGAAAAGCATAAAGGTTTTGGCATTTGCTTACCAGTTCAGAATTTTGTATTCATTCATGTGTTAATGTCAAAGATAAACTAGTTGCTGGGACATGCATTGATATTATTTTATATCCATTGAAATGCAGTTTAAAAGCCACAAAAGTATTTGAATCTATTTTTATAACATTTGTCTCAATAGGAAACACATAAAAGAAGCCAAAAAAAAATTTTTTAGACAGTCTAAAAGCAATAACATTTCAATAAATGTTTGACAATCTATGCTTCAAAGGCTTTCACACAATTTACACATTTCCAAGGTTGTTATTACACAGCCATATGGAGAGGGAACTCTCTATTCCAGGTAGGCAGGAGTATTCTACATGCATTGCAAGGTACAGGTATGCAATTTCTGCCTTTGAGTTTTCCCATACAAGCCTGTGTATGATTTATTTGTTAATTTGGAAGTGTTTAAGTTAATTCTTAATTTGTAAATGTGTCTAAATAAATAAGTAATTTGGACAGTTTTGCATGCAATACATGTATAAATAATGAGTAATACAGTCACATCCTAGTCCAGTTTGAATTAATAACATTCCTGACGGCCAAATTGGACTTGGCCTGTTGCCACAGAAAATTTGACAGAGAATTGTGTCACAAACTGTCAGTTTCATTTTGAGGAGGGTGGGGATGGGAAGCGGGGATTCCACAACTGGTGTTTTCTTTCATTAAAACCAATCATCAAGAACATATTATCCATTACTACCCAAATTTCCAACTCGTCCAATTTAAAATTTTAGAGAAGGTATTGCCCTTATATAGGCAAGCATGCAATT
The DNA here is from genome assembly GCA_016490735.1 of Pachyseris speciosa. Taxonomy (NCBI): domain Eukaryota; kingdom Metazoa; phylum Cnidaria; class Anthozoa; order Scleractinia; family Pachyseridae; genus Pachyseris; species Pachyseris speciosa. The sequence continues at coordinate 1,450,734 of JAEMWC010000053.1, read as the reverse complement.
TTGAAAACGAAAACAATGAAAACGAAATTTTGACCATCATTACCATACCTATTTTCATCTGAGGTGAAATTTTCCAGGTGTGTTTCAACTTGTTAATAGCCTTCAACATTGCTTACTGTGTTTGGCAATGCAAACTTTAGCAGACTGTGCCGACTGCATTCAGTCACTTTTGATTGGAAAATAGTTTGTAGATTATTATGAGCAGTGAAAATGTAAAGCTTGTGGGATGTGGCTGGAGTGACATTGAAGGATACCTCACAAATTAAAGGGGCAGTGTCGCGCTATTTGGCAACTTTATAAAAGGCTAGGTGTCTTCGCATCAACTGAATTCCAAAAATAATGGTCTAGTTTTGTTATTAAAGACTATTTGAAAGTACTGAAACTGTTTCCTGTCGCCTTTTGCTACAGATGGCAAGGATTGAATGGATTGATACTTGAAGAAATTGGCCAATTTTTTGAAGTTTTGATGCCGCATCTTCAAAAAAATCGTCAAGAAATTTATTATGGTTAGCCCTCCCTGATAAAATTCATGTGATATCTTCATTGTAGCTTTACAGAAGCATTTTGTTTGAGTAAAGCCTCAAAGTAGATAGCTTGTAGATAGTTGGATAGCTTGTAAATAGTTAACAATTTCATGTATCCTTTATTTAATTCTTATTATTGTTATTATTCGTTAATTTTGGCTCTTAGTTTTTATTTTAGTCTTGCGTTTTATACATGAGCCCTTGGCTCAGATACCAAGGGCAACCTCAATCCCATGCAATGACTTTAATAAATTGATTGATTGATTGATTGATAAGTAATGCTTTTAGCACAGAATTGACCTAAAACAGCAAAATCCTCATGACACTGCCCCTTTAAGGTGATCTGGAAAGCTAGTGGGCATTAGCCCTTAAATCTACCATATCAAAGATTGAGCCCAAGCATTAGCAGCCATGGACAGCTGTTTTGGCCTTGTTAGGCCTCATGCCATGCTGATGAGGCCTAACAAGGCCGAAACAGCTGTCCATGGCTGCTGATCATTAGCATTTGGTAGATTTAGGGGTAGTGCCCAAAGCGTGGCTTCAGCATACCAGATCACATTAATTTGTGAGGTATCCTTGTGGATTATGGATTGTTAAAACAGTTCTGTCTGATGGACATTTAAGCAGAAGATTTGACAGCCCCTTAACAACAGCTGACAACAATATTCCATGAGATTATTGCGCTTCTCCTCTGCACCACATCCTGCAGGTAAGAAATTTTCAAAACCATTAACCTCATCATCTATATCATCCATGAAGTCCTCATGTAGGTCATCATTGTTTAGACATATATTGTGTACAGTGCATGCAGCAATTATGACCCTTGGAATATCCTGAATTCGCGACATGTCTAGGAATTTTAGCCTGCAAAATCTGCCCTTCAGCAATGAAAAAGCCCTTTCAATAACCATTCTGGTAGATGAGTGGATAAAATTGAATCTTCGCTGCTGATGTGTTAAATTACCACGATCCTTGAAGGGGTCATCATCCAAGTCTCCAGAGTATATGCAGAATCCCCCAGGAGGTAGGAATCATCTTGGATTTTATCACCCACTGTTTGATAGAAATCACAGTTTTTGAAAACCCTGGAATCATGAACACTACCAGGCCAGCCAGCATAGCAATCGAGAAAACGCATTTCATGGTCGCAGATGGCCGTTAAATTAACTGAGTGGAAATGTTTTCTGTTTATATAATTCTCAGGACACTCCTCTGGTGCTTTTATAGGAATATGTGACCCGTCGATAGCTCCTCTCACGCCCGGTAGCCCTCTGTGCATCCGGAAACCTTCCATAATCACTCGAGCTCGTTCTTGGGTAGGCCACACAATAACTTGACTCGTAACGTTATTTTTTAGGGCTCTGCAAACTCTGTCGACACACGTAAACACCGAGCTCTTTGTTACATTGAATCTGTCGGACACAGCTCTTATCGATTCTTGATTTCCGAGAAACCACAGTGTTATCAATAAATGCTTCACGACAGATATCGGCTCTCTCCCGCCGTACTGCGGGCCAGTTGGGAGTTAAGGACAGTTTCCAAGTTCTACAACAAGCTGTTCAAAAGTCTCCACTGAAAGACGAAAATGACTCCGAAACTCCGACACACTGTAACTCGGCACAACTGTTTCAGCGTATCCCTCGTCGCTCTGATATCAGGTCTAACAGATAAAACAGGGGAAGAAAATCTTCTATGACATCTTCAACGTTTCTTTCGGGCTCTTCTTCAAGAAATTCCTCAACAAACGCCAAAGAACTAGCAACAGCAACCTTCAATGTTGCAGTCGCTGCCATGTTGTTGTTGCCGAGCTAATTTGTATTTTCGTACGGAAAACCGCTGCCTTAGTGTTATATCATGGGCCATTATTCTGACCGTTTTATTGACTTACGCATGGAATGGCTATTCTGGAAAAATCCGGAATATATTCTTATTCCGGAATAAGGTCAATCGAACGCAACCTAAGTATGAGTCTATTCTAGCAAAACCTTAAAGACCGCGTCCAAACCGCGTCCAAGCTACATGGGTGCACATTCCCAATTGCCAACCCCAAGACCAACTACCTGACCAAGTATGAGTCAATTCTGACATGTCCAAACCACCAAGGGGGCAAATTCCCACTTTCGATACCAGGTATGGTGCACTTCCACTGACCATCTGAAAGTGCATGGCAAGAGCAACCATCTCACCAAGTTTGAGCCAAATCGCCCTAAACCTGACCTAGCAAAGGACATTTGACCAAAGGGGGGCAGGGACCAAAACAGGCGTCAAAAAATAAACATTCAAAATTTTGGCAGTGAAAATACCCCCTGGAGTGCACTTATCTACGCCAACAGAAAGTGCAACCCAAGACCTACCATGTGACAAGGTGTCAATCAATTCGCCCTTAACCTGCCCAATCTAAGGACAATTCGTCACAAGCAAAGGTGGGCAAATACCCATGTGGGCAAGTTCCCAAGACTTAAACTGGGCAAATGCCCAAAGCGAAAGGGGGCAAGTGCCCATAGGGGGGCAAGTGCCCATAGGTAGGGGGGCAAGTGCCCAATGAACTTAACCGCGCCATAGTCATTTGACACTGTGAGACATGCCGGATTCCAGATATCAGTCGCTGCATACACACCCTCTAGACACCAGTGGTTCTTGCCCAACTGTGGATGAAGCACCTCTCAAATGGTGGGATAGAATTTGCTCCTCACTTCCAGTGGTTATATTTTTTTCCCTATTACTTGTGGCCATCGTACTTGCCTTGTCCCTAGCATTGTTGCTGTCAAAGACACCTGGCGTGTTTATCAAAAATTTGGTGTACTCCGCTACTTACATTGACAACCTGTGTCGTTTTGGGTTCTTGGAGTATCCTTGTGACATTTCTTGCATCAACGATGGTCGTTGCTCCACATATGTTGATCCATGTGCATCTAATCCTTTACCGTGGAAGGAACTGAAAAGTGCGTGCATGGACCAAAGGGTGGCTATGTCTGCCTGTGCAAGGAAAGGTACCAGGGTCCACTTTGCGAAAAGAAGTTGCATCCGTGCGATTACCGGAACCTGTGCTTTGCCCAGGCAACGTGCGTCAAACATCCGACGGAAGTAGAATGGTACTCATGTCAGTGTCCACTAGGCTGGATGGGAACGCATTGCGAATACAGGTCACAAAGCGGCGATACTTGTGTGAGCAGTGAACATGGCAGTGGCCATGGAGAATGCTTGCAACATAGCATGTGAAAGACGTGCTATTGCACATTGGGGTATCATCTTGGGGCGACCTTGCATCAATGGTGGACATAGCATTGACAAAGAGGAAGGTTACATTTGCCACTGCAAGTTTGGACGTTGTGGCAAACAGTGCCAAAAGTTGATTGGTTATGAAGACTGTGGAGATTATTGTAAAAACGGAGGAAAATGTGACATGGATCCATCTGGGTTACCCATTTGCAAATGCAAGGGGTTTATGGAGGCGACTTTTGCACCGTGCTAGACGTATCCAGGCAAAGACTCTACAAGGGAGGTGCAACCTGCCAGTGTCATAGCAAACACAAGATATCATGACAGTCATTGAAAGGACGCTTGTTTCTCTTAGCACTCAAGAAGAATACTTATAATCCACCCGATGCCTGTGTGCAGCTGTCAGTGATCGAAAATACCAAACACTTGAAGAATGTTCTATGGAGAAACGATTCTCTGGCCATTCGCTACCTGGCTTAACGAAATGACACATCGTTGCATCACAAGGTGGAGAGAGTCACGGTGGATGAGACAGAAACTGTGCTGTTTGCCCCTCTGGATGAAGACCAGTCCAACACTTTGCAACTCGTGATGGTCGGCAGTGTGGCACAGCTCTATACGTTTCCTGTCACCAAGATTGCGACTCACGACAATCAAAGTATCGAATTTCGAGTGGTCTATCGATGGAAGAGTACCTGGTGCTTCATTTGTGTACTTTGGACAAGACTCACGGATATTTTGACGCACTGTTAATCTTGTCAAAACGATAACCCCCAAAGCCTCGAGACTGTATTGAAAAGAGTGTACAACGAGTTGCCTTACGTAACTCAAAAGAATGTGATGGTTGAAAGGAGTGAGCATTGTAAAGATTGATTAGAACAAAAGAGATTGAACATGGCAATAAAGGACAGCCATTTATTGATGCGAGAATAACTATGAATAAGCTACATACTTTCACTCGTAATCGTCTTGATACCCGACAATTGCACTCAGGCCCAAAAGTGATTGAGATGTTTGAGTCATACACGATCCTCATACCACAAGGTTGTCTCAAAACCTGAGCGTCACTGATGTGCCAGTGGTCCAAAAAGTCTGTCAGAGACCGGCATTTGTCCATTGCTACTTTTGTGGGCATGTCTCGCACTCGCATTGTCACAACAAAGCTCTGGGCACTGTGCGATGAGGCCATCTCCAGGCAATCGCAAGCTATTCTCACAGACAGGCTACGTTGTTCTGTCAAGGTGCGCTGTAAGCCACGCCAGACATTTTTTTGATCCTTGGCAGTCATATGCACGTTCCATTCAAAGTACCAATTCCCTTCGATCTTGTTCCGGTCTTGAAATCCACAAGGAAGTCCTAATCTAATTCGCACCACACTGCCTCCCATTCGAACTGTGCGCTGTACCCATGTTGGGAGTCGACACAAAAGGCCTCTATTCCCTCATCCGACTGCAAAGTTATTGCTTAGAACGAACCTCAAAACAATCCTCCATTTTGATCATTTCGGCTTTCGCGGGTGGATTGAGCATTCTACATAATCTTTCAAAGTCTGCGGGGCCAACCCCCTTTAAGTACAGAAACAAGTGGAAGAAATACATGCCAGCTTCCCTCTACCAAAAGGATCGTTACTGGCGTGAACGCAATGTTTTTGCAGTGAAACATCTTTTATTAAGTCAATTGCTATTCCCCTTCTACTCTGGCTTTCTGGGGCAGCGATGTGTCATCCTCTACAGACCCCACATCGTCCCACTTTCTCCACCTTCCTGAATCTTCGTTCTCTTGAGCCTCTTCTTGCACTAAGAGTTGAATCACATCCTCTTGTTCTTGAGGAGATGGAGCCAAAGGTTCCAGATACTCTTCGATGATATCTCTCGTCAAAAGGGTTTGGTTGCGAAAGGCAGAAATACGCAGCGACTCCAAATACCCTTGAATCTTGACAGGATAATCCAGCTCTTGCTCAGCTTCATCGTGGCAAGCAATGAAAAAGACACGAATGGTCTCAGCTTTCAATAGGGGACCATTTGGCTGTTCACGGTCGGCAGTCATTCGGACACGTGTGCAACCATTCTGCTGTGCGAAGATCTTTTGTTAATTACATAGGCTCCCAAGGACACCACGGCTGACACCACTGTAAGTGGAAAGGGACCTTGTTTTCTTTCATTCGGTATCTCTAAGAATCGGTTCACCTGTTTTTCTTTCAGGATATGTCGAGCATTATTGCAGGAGATAACTGCATCTTTGTTGGTGAACACCAACGACTTGGACTCCATCACGGGCAAAAACATACGGCTTGTTGCCCTTCGTCACTTGTTCCTGGATCATTTGAAAAACCTTGGTACGATCGTCAGCCTCGTCGATGCCCAACGCTTCTCTCACATCCATTATTTTCGGAGCCAGCACTGTACTTTTGAAAGAGAAGAGACTAATCATTGACATTTTCTAACGTTCACCCAACATGATCATTCCGTCACCCCACTATGGCTTACATGGGAAAAGCGTCTCCACAAGACGCTGGTAAGCTATCAAAGTGGCCTCCCCCGGTTCGAGAATGTCATTTTTGAACCGAAAGCTATGGGGGTTTTTCATCTGATAGGTAATGATGTGAAGTAGCATCAGAAACGTTACCAATTCACTATTGATCATCTAGCACATGAGCACCAAAGGCAACACCAACCAGTGGTCTAGTTTCGTTCTGGAAAAAAGGAGAAAATGAGCAGGGCTCGCCTTTTCCGTTGTGCTATCGCTCTGCTTGTCATGTACTATGTTAAGATGACCCACAGGGTAGGTCTGGCGTTTCTCGAACGCTTGTTTACCAGCCTGCATCATTCTGTCTTGTTGATATTCTTGATTATTCTGCAAGATTTGGTCGCGTTGCACGATATCCTCATTATTCAGAGCAAACGTCCTTCCCACGCCGATATTCGAGGAACATGCCATACCCACTCGTCTAAGGTACTTGACGTTGGACCCCTTGTTAAATTTCGATGGGTGACAGGTTTGAGTGGTCCAGAAGTTGCTCTCTTTGAACAATTTTCCAAAGCCATAATCAAAACTCGTTGTCACTGTCAGAGAGTTCCCATGGGGCTTGGGACAAAATTCGGGTGTTTTAATCTTTCTTATAAAGAGGGGACTCAGGCGTATATCCTTGGCGCCGCTTAGGTGGTTAGCTTGACTTGGAGCAACTCTCTGAGTTTTACCTCCGACAAGATTTCGAAACGTTTGTTGGTACTGTGTTCGTAATATCCCAACTTTTGTCAAATTGTCTCAACGACCATAGTACTCTTCATGACTTCGGCATTGACCTGTACGGGTGTACTAGCCTTGATGTTCTTGGGGAGCTGCTCCCTGGCCAATCTGGCACTGCGCTGCTTTGAATATTCACGCTCATACTCTTCCTTGTCATACTTGTATTGGCTTCGGGTTCCATCCATTGCCAACATGATCTCGGTCTGAAAGTACTGTGGTGGAAGTCCCGAATCATTCTCGGGCAACCCCTCACTAAGATCCCATAGAAAATCCTCTGCCAGTGCCCTTGCAATTGGATCGGCAAAGTGTTTCCCACCTTCGCTCTTGTTGTGCAACACACAATCGTTACCGTCCAACCCTTCGATCATGACCAGCTGGTTCCCTGGGTGAGCGCGAATGGTTGGAGGTGTCATCTCCACTTTGGCAATCTTTCCATAAGAAACTTCCCATTCATTCATTCTCTTCACAAACCAATGCTCGAGGGACATTGTTATTCCAGGAAGGTAGGGTTTGATGCCCATGTTCAATGGAGTATTCTTTCTGTAGAAGGCGCTTTGAAAACATTTGTCGGAAGATGCTGCCATTTGGATGTATCACTCGTCAATCCCATCATTTGCCTTCGATGAATATTAAGCTGAAAAAGATATCGATGACATAAGCAACTCGGAGTTGTGGGATAGACTACTGTTTAATCAAAGATGACTGACATAATTGATGAAACAGATCAAGGTGAAGCAGTGAAATGCTGGGTGAAACGTTACGCTGGTTGTCAGTGCTCTCGATTCATAGATTTTAGCATCGCTCAAGGTAAAGAAGTTGTCTCTAGGATGCATGCAATCATTTGCAAGGCTTTGCCGGGTCCAGCGTCTTTGCCTCAGGTGGTATGGCAGGACGATTCTGACATGGACAGGACTGCCTCCTGTGATAAAAAGCCTGGAACCGGTTCAATTCAGTTGGCCAAAGGCTTGTGTGTTAGTTGGATTACGACCTTAGTGGCTTTCATGCATGTGTAACACAAACAACGACACGGATAACGTCCAGAACGCTTTATAGTTTCTCATAAGCCTAACTTTACAAGCACATGTTTTTCTAGACTACTAACCACGCATGTGCGACTGAACTTGGGCTCAGGCCCCACGCTACATCACCCCCTCCCATATGAAGACAGAGGTTAGAGTAAGAAACATGAAAAAGTTAGTATGCAACTGTCCCAACAAGGTAAAAAGGCCAAGTTGGATGAACAACAACTGTTCTGACATAGTCCTGGAGCCACAGTGGCTCTCTCCGTTCACGTCTCGGTCTCACTGGAGTCTGACTTGGAAAAGATTCATTGTTTACCAAAGGAACCTCTGGATGGGAAGGTATATCCGCAGGCTGCGAATCCGGACCTAGAGTACCACTCAATTCTTGGACCTGAGGGGTTTGATGAACTTCTGTGGATGGAGCCACTGGATCCTCCAGCCATTCCAAATCAACGCCCCCAGTATCATCGGATGCCCCTTGAATCTGAGTTGGCTGTTGCACATCTCCCAATCTTTCTGATCGACCTGCACCTCCAAAGGTAGCTTCCGGGGAGTGCTTTTCATTAATCTCTGGAGGTGTAAAGCATGGTTTGAGATAGTTGAAGTGGACCACCTTCCTCTTACGACGATTCCCTGCCTTCCTTCTCTCCTCCTCAATACGATAGGTAACATCAGACAGAGCTTTCACAACCCTCCAAGGACCGCACCAAGGTTTGAGGAATTTCTTCCTTCTTGCTCTGGTTCGGTTTCGATACCAGACTCGGTCTCCTACATGAAACCGCTGACCGTGGCACTTAGTATCGTAATAAGCTTTCTGAGATTTCTGTGCTCGCTTGAGGTTCTCTCTCACGATCTGCTCCGTCTCCTCCAGATGCTTCTTCTGCTGAATAACATAATCGGGGTAAGTCTGCGCCTCTCCCTGGGGAGGTGAGGTTTCAAACTTCAAGACAGCATCCACAGGCAAGATAGCTTCTCTGCCAAACATTAGGCGGTAAGGGGTAAATCCCGTCGATTCATGAACACTAGTATTGTACGCAAGAACCGCTTTCGGCACAAAGTCTGCCCAGTCCCGGCGATGGTCAGAAATCAGCTTACACAGGATCTTCACAAGTGATTTGTTTAGTCTCTCTACTTGTCCATCTCCTTGGGGGTGGTAAGGTGTTGTCCGAGTTTTAGCTGCATCAATTAAATCACACAGTCCCTTGAAGACAGCACCATCCACATTGGCTCCCTGATCAGAGTGTAAGCTCTCAAAGCACCCAAACCGGCATATGTATTCGTCCATCACCTTCTTTGCAAGCGTTACTGCTGAAGTGTTTCTGACTGGGAAAGCTTGAGCAAATTTAGTAAAGTGATCGGAAACCACCAGCAGCCACTCGTGACCCAAACTAGACCTTGGTGTAGGACCAACTATGTCTATGGCCACTCTTTGTAAAGGGTGACCCGACTTGATGTTGATGAGGGGTGCCTTTGGCAACTTGGGAGGGTCATTGACTTCCGCACAAGGACCACACCTTCTAATGTGATTCTCGACATCCTCTCGCATCCCATGCCAGTAAAATCTTCTACGCACTCTCGCCAGAGTTTTCGCCACGCCAAGGTGACCTGCAGAAGGACTGTCGTGAAGGGCAGACAGCACTTGTGGTACTAGGCTCTCTGGCAAGCAAAGTTGCTGCGAAGTTTCTTGACCTGACACTTCATCTTCCCAGCGTCTGAACACCAGACTGTCCTTGAGAAACAACCTTCCCCACTGTGACCAGTATGATAGAAGTTTGCGCCCGCCTCCTTCCACATCACTCCTTGGGGATCTGACACCAGTTTTAAGCCACTCTGCCACCTGTGACAGAACAGGATCTTGGTTCTGGGCTGCTCTTATACTTTCCCTTGAAAGAGGCTCCATATTGACAGACTGGATCAATGTGGCTTCCCCCTTGTCATGTTCAGCTGATGCGGCCCCTTCCCACAAAAAGCGGGACAGTCCATCTGCATTACCATGCAACTGCCCAGGGCGATGTTCCACCTCAAAATCGAAATCACTTAGCCTTTCGAGCCACCGAGCAACCTGGCCCCTAGGGTTTTTGAAGTTCTTTAGCCACTGTAGAGCACTATGGTCAGTCCTAGCCAGAAAGCGTCTCCCATAGAGATAAGTCTCAAAGTGCTCAGCTCCCCACACAAGGGCTAAAAGTTCCTTACGGGTGGTGCTATAGTTCCTTTCAGCCTTTGATAGTGCACGTGCTGCATACGCTATTACACGCTCTTTCCCACCTTGAACCTGAGACAACACTGCTCCCAAACCACTGTCGCTGGCATCAGTGTCTAGAACGAATGGTACATCCAACTGGGGAAAAGCAAGGATGGGGGCGTTCATCAATTTACGCTTAATAGCCTGAAAGGCTTCTTCACACTCAGCTGACCATCTAAAACGATCACCCTTTTGAGAAGCACTGTGCAAAGGGGAAGCAATGTGAGCGTAGTTTGGCACGAATTCTCGATAGTAACCAGCTGTTCCCAGGAATGCTTTCAACTGGCTCTCATTCTCCGGCACTGGCCACTCCTTTATGACTCGTACTTTCTCTGGATCAGTAGATATGCCATCGCAAGTCACCACATGACCTAACACAACCACCTGTTCGGACAAGAACTTGCATTTCTTGGGGTTAATCTTCAATCCTGCTTCTGACAAGCGCGACAGGACCAATGACAGTCTCTCCCTGTGCTCCTGTAGAGTTCGACCAAAGATAATAATGTCATCTAGATACACTAGACAGTCTGACCAGCATAAACCTTTCAAGGTAAGGTGCATAGCCCTCATGAAGCACGCAGGTGCATTTGTTAGACCAAAGCTTAGCTTGCGGAATTGGTAAAGGCCATCCGGGGTCGCGAAGGCTGTTTTTTCCCGGTCTTCTTCTGCAACATCAATTTGCCAGTACCCCCTGAGAAGATCAAGGTGAGAAAACCACTGTGCCCCAGCTAAGCTCTCCAATATGTCATCGCACCGAGGAAGTGGGTACAAGTCTCGCTTGGTTACCTTGTTTAGAGCACGATAGTCCACACAGAAACGTTGAGTGCCATCAGGCTTCGCAACCAGAACTACTGGAGAGGACCATGGGGATTCAGATGGCTCTATAATCTGTGCTTCAAGCATCTCATCCACCTGACGGCGCATTTCTTGCCTTTTATGGAAGGGGACCCTCCTAGGTGGTACCCGGATTGGCTGTGCAGGGCCGGTGTCAATGGTATGTTTCACTCCCTTAGCAGTACCTAAATCCCACGGCCCCTTTGAAATGCAGTCAGCATAAGTGGACAACACCTCATAGTGCTTACGTTTTTCCTCCTCTGGAACTGAACCACTACTTATGGGGAACATCTCTTCCACCGGAATACTACCATTGCCAGAGTCACCCACAAAAACTGCACTACACTGTCTAGCCCCCAAGTCAACCTCAACATTTTCCTTCGGAACACTAGGCGGTACAATCTTGTACCCCTTGCCCGTGGCGCTCCCGTCAGGCAGTTCTTCCATGCCGGCTAGAGGATGGAGGTCCCCAATACTGCTGCATCTGTAAATTTTGATAGGCTTGTTAAGACAATTAAACACACGAACTGGGATTCGGCCTTCTTTTACAGTTACTGCAGTGCGCAAGGCCCCAGCGGAGTATCTTTCTGAAAACATGTTTGATGGTTCCACCACACCCATACACTCGTCCAGGCCACTCACCCCCCGAATCTCACAAGGTATATCGGCAACCATATTTGGTGATAATGTTACGGTCTCAGCAACAGTGATCCTGTACACTTTGTCAAGGTGTCCAAACACCATCTCAGTGGGTCCTCCCTCACTGTAGACAGTCTTAGTGTCAAAGTTAATTATACACTTGTGAGCCATTAAGAAATCTATACCAATTAACACTGGTTGTGGCAACCCTCGACTCACAAGCACCTTATGCTGCGCCTTGATCCCACCAAGCCGGAGTGTCAACTCTGTTTCACCAACGACATCAAGCGGCATGTTGTTGGCTCCCAGAACAGGCTTCCTTGGCGGTTCAAGTTTACTCACGTTGGTCTTAGTGCGATAGTACAGGTCTTCACTAATAATTGTTACTTCTGCACCCGTATCCAGTAAAGCTTGGGACTTAACACCATTGACATCACATGACAAAAATGCCCCTTTTGAATTATCGGGCGGGGTCACTTCTGGTTGCGCCCCGCCCGTCGCCAGTTTCCCTGGTCAGGACGGACTTGGTGTGGACAATCACGAATAAAATGGGTCAAACTGCCACACTTAAAACATGCTCTGGGGCCTTGTCCAGACTCTACACTTTCATTCCTACCTTGCCTTCCTTGAGGAATGCTCTTCAGCTTCTCTAAGATTTCAGCTTGTTGTTGAAATAGCTGCTTAGCCCATACTGGGGGTTCCGGGGACCCCTGTTGCGAGGCCAAGTTCCCTTCTCCTTCCACTCCAGAAGTTGAAGCAAGGACTCGAGCACTTCCTTTGTTTAACACTTTTTGATTTGATTCAAATCGCTGAGCCGCCGCCAGTGCCTCGTCTAAGGTGTTTGGGCCCAAATCCAACACCTTCTCTCGTAAAGTTAGGGGAGATAAAGCGCCTATGAAGAAATCCCTGGCGGTACGATTAAGTATATCCGGCGGGTCATCTGGATAGGCCAGCTCCACAAGGCGGGAGATTTCGCACCTCAGTTGATGTAAATCTTCGTCGGGGCGACGTAATTTGGCTCGTAGAGTAGAAATGTGTACTTGGCGGGATTCCTTTGGATGAAAACGATCTGTTAGAGCGCGTTCCAGAGCCGCCCAAGTAGTAGTTTGCTCGGCAGTCAGACTGTAATATGTCTGTTCGGCGAGGCCTTTCATGTACGCCGGCAAAATTTGACTTTGAAGCTCGGCATTCCACTTGTTCAGCGACGCAATGTTTTTAAATTTCCGTAGCCACACCAACCAGTTTTCTCCCGAAGCAGCCGAGAAAGTTTCAGGTTTAATGCGAAGAGAATGATCCGGGGATGTGGTCGATGAGCTCGTGGAGCTGCTTGAACCGGCCGCCGTAATTTCACTTTTCGTCGCGAGTTTCGCTTCAAGCTGGGCCAATTTCGCCTCCAAGGCTTTCACAGTGTCTTCCATGGTTAAAATCTCCACCGCTGCCACCAAATGTAACACAAACAACGACACGGATAACGTCCAGAACGCTTTATAGTTTCTCATAAGCCTAACTTTACAAGCACATGTTTTTCTAGACTACTAACCACGCATGTGCGACTGAACTTGGGCTCAGGCCCCACGCTACACATGCTATGGCACACGTTTTGCGAGACGCAATAGAAAAAATTAGGAAGAAAGAAGGCGACGGCGATGGCGATGAAATTGAAGAGGAGAGTGACAACTGGCATTGTTTCAAGTGGCAACAGGCTGTCGGTTGGATCACCTTGCGCCTCATCAACCTCGAGACTGGACTGGATAAGGGGCACAAGCTCTTTGCGTGTTAAGAAAGGTACCAGGCTTGGTGGAACGCATGCTGTCAGCCCCAACCTTCTTAATGGAGTGCCAGGCGCTCTGTTCCAGTATGACGCTGTCTTTGCGTTCTGCCATCCAAGATGGCATTAAACAGAGATGCCTCAATGCTAGCCAGGGCACGGCTTGATGGAGATTTCAAGAAGAGTTTGATGCCCCCGAGACTGCCACGTAACAACACGGCCGGGTGGAGCAGGGATCATTGGTGGAATTTGCATTACAACTGAGGCGCGACCACAATCGGCATGGTATGTGTTGTTGTCATAATGCATTTACTCCGGACGAGGACAAGGAATTGATCGAACGCCTGGTTGATAAAGTGCTACCACTGCATCTGCCCGTGAGCTTCGAGGGTGGACCAACAGTAACGTTCACTCTGTGTACCAAATCAATCAAGGGTTACGTCGATGAAAGGGGTAACTTTTGTATAAATCTGAACAGACTTGAAACCTACAGCGATGTCTTACACGTGGTCATCCGAGAATGGGCGCGTCGATATGTTACCGCGCGTTACGATGTCAAGCAGAGCGTTCTATCTTCGGGACACTAGCAAAGGGCGGTAGCTGGGTTTTCCTCGCTGTTGGTAGCCTTTTTCCCAATCGCTAACCTGTTTCTTAACAGGTTTCCATCGCAGAAGTGCGTGTGCCTCGCACTCGTACCGGCACCCATGTGGGTAGATGAGATGGTCCCGTTGAACCGGCTTAGCCAAGAGGGTGTGATCAAGGTGTTACGCGAGGGTGCATTTGACGACCTGATGCCAGTTGATCTGAACGAATCCCGGCAACAGGCTCTTGTTCTCAAGGAAGGTGCCATGCACGTAGGATTGGAAGGCACTTGCGATTTCAAAGACTACCTAGATTTTATGGCCATCAGAGGTCACTCCACGCGAGCTTCCATCCTACCGTATCACCACGGCACAAAGTACGAGTTTTGCATTAGTAGTCATTCTTGACTTGATTGTCCCTGGAAAGACCACTGCCCAAGAGATGACTGACATGGTAGTCCACGAGGTGTCCTGGGCCACACACATTCCCGACGACCCCTCTCTGCACGAGGTGCGGTTTAACGGGGAGTTGGTAGATGACTCCAAACATGTCGCCGACTTGGCCGAGATTGGTCATGAGATTCACATCGAGCCCATCCAGCGTCTTGTGAATGTCTTGAGTGGATGGTCTTCAGAGGTAATTCAGGAGATTGGGGTTCCTATTATCATTACAGCGAGAGAACTGCTCGAGATAGTGGTAGAAGAAGATCCTGCCTCTGCCTGTATCGTTCAGAATAGCTGTTGTGTTCTCCACCCCGTCAGTGGATACCAGAGCAGAAGTACGGGTGTTACGGCGGGGTACGTGCAACTGTGTGCATCATTGACCATCGGTTGACAACTGATCTGGGACATGATTCTCGTAGACACTTCTGAGGTGACAAAACTGCTAGAAGACCTTCTCAGTCATTGGCAATGAACGTATGGGATCAAGGGGGAAATTGAGTGTGAAGGCTCCATTGTGAACTCGATAACCACGGTTGAAGAACTGGCGCATACCCACCGATTCCATCCAGAGGATGGGCCTTTACGGGTGAAACCATGAGTACCCCAACAGAGCAAGACATTCCTGTGCATTCGGTCCGTATATGGCTGAGGAACCGAAAGGGAGGGCAACAGTGTGATTTGAAACTGAAAGATCACCACACTCCAGAGAAAGGGTTTACGATGCTGTGCAAGATGACGGGAATATTGCTGCAAGCTGCCCATCTCATGACTCACCAAGGGCGTCCCGTCGTCCTGCTAGATCCGACGTTCCTTTCACTCGATGTCAAACGCTTGTTGCAGAAAACGATGACGAGTTTTTGTTTTCTTTCTCGCGTCATTTGAAAATCTTGGAGTTGTTTCCAAAAGTGGGATAAGAGGGACATTGTCTATGCTCCGGCCAGCGCCGTCTGTATTGTCTATTGGTGGATCCTCTGAGTAAACGCTGTTGCCATATTTGTACCATGCCTCTGCAGCACTTTGAGACATTGCAATTGCATCTACTGGGTCCTACAGGTGATGCAAGTAACACTGTTTAAATACCAGTGTCTAATGTTTTGTAACAAAAAAGTAAGCTTTCCAGCAGGGCAAACTCTTTTTTTTTTATGGTCTCGTCTGGGAAGAGACGAGTAAACACTATGCTAAGGAAGCAATCTAATTTACGCAGTGGAATATCTAAATTCCACATGGCAACCTTGAACAAATGCAACCACTGTTTGAAATGTATAGTCAAGTAAAAAGACAGTTATACTTTCTAAATGGACAGTTTATTACTTTTATTGAGCCATATATTTTCTGACAAATGCATACACTTTAGCAACAGTAATACTGTTGAAAAGGTTCCGTCAACCGGCTATAATTGTTTCTGCGGGACTGACATGGAAGTCGATTGATCCTCTCCACAAAATCAGCGGGAAGCTTATCAAGGTTCTTGATTACACTCTCGATGCGTGTAATTCTTGCCTCCAGGGGATCCTTTAGTGCTGGACAAAACTTTTCTCCTTCTACAGCAAATCCAATCAACAAGACATCGTCTTTGCCGCTTGAACTCATTTTCGCATTCAGAAAACTGCCGTCATCCATAACTCGCTCGATGGAGTAGAAGTTTGAACAGGGTGCACCGTCATTATCTTGCCCTTGCACTGTTCGAGCATAGCTCTTTTGGTCTGGCTTCACTTGGACTGTGACCACGTGAGCAGGTTGTCCACCAGTGCGAAAGATGGCCATCAAAATCGACTTGCCTGGAAACGGCCATTGTAGCCATTCGTCGTAAGGGCCAGGGGTTAGGTGAAAATATACCGAGATTGACTCCCCTTTTGCAAATCCATTCCCAGACATATACACTCGAATGGTAGGTCGGTAGCCCATCGTGCCACCCAGACACCACGGGACTTTGCCACAACTTGTCTTCAGACATCATCTGTAACGGATTGCAAATCGAGAACACCCGATACTGACTGAAGCTTATCACAGACTGATTTGTGGAATCGTCTCCACAATGCTCGGCTGATTTTGCTAGAGGTCTTGGTGGGGCGACAGGTCAGGACAGTCGCATTTCATCGTCCTGTAAGCGAAGCGAAATGCTTTCCATCTTTGCCACGAGCTCTTGCACTTGGCTACGCACATCGTCGTTGGCGTCCTCTACCATGCCAGTCATATTCTTGATCAAATTGGAATTTTGTTGGTGCTTTGCTGAATGGAATGTCCCGCCTTTTCTATACCTGTGATACATGATTGGATGGACGAGGGCTCTGTCCTGAGACGTTCTCCGGAAGAAGCGATGACTCCTCTCTTTTGGTTGAACAATGTGACTCTGCTTGCTTGCTTTATACAGGTCAATCATACCCCAATGCATAATTCGAATTGATTGTGTTGGGCAGGGTTGCTGTGTCTGGTAGGGTTGGTGCGGCGAGTGTCCCTGTCACAGGACGCGTAGCACCAGTATTCCGATGTACCAGTGGGGTCATAGCTCCGGGAGTAGTTAGAGCACGTATAGAAGGCTGGCCACTCAGGAATGGAATGGATGCACAGGAGAGAGATGGTCGATATGTCTTGCGATTCATGGGTTGTTGGGTGTGTTTCAAGATCTGGTAAAAGTTGAGCATGCTGTAACAGATCTTTGCAGCAAGCAACAGAGAGATGGCAATGGTTACGATCTCTATGTTTATAGCCTTGCAGATGCCGTCACTTTGATGAGCATTGTTCAAGTGACAGTGAATGATGGCGTACACAAACATGATATTCAGGATATAAAAGACTACAGGTAAGCCGTGATAAAAGAGACGAAGAAGGCGATGTAACTCATCAAATTCCAGTAGTTTTGGGTTACCTGCTTCAGTGACAAAAGCAAACCACACCCACGCAAAACTGATGACATAGATGAGCAGAAAGGTTCCCAAGAGGACGAATGTGGGCAAAAAGATCTTGTTGATACTGTAGAGGTGGTCCCAGTTGTGACCAGCTTCCCTCAAGGCGTGCAGCAGTTTTGGTCCAAGCTTCAATACGGCAGGGGAATTGAGATGTTGTCCACTTGCTTGAAGAAAAACGTATCGGGGTCAATGGCACTTGCGACGTTGAAGTTGGAGCCGAAAAGAGATCGAGGGAAATGGTTTGTGATTCGATACGGCAAGGGCAAACAGTCACGGGAAATTCCTGTTGGGGTTGATAGTCTTGTGGAATGCGAGTCTTTGAACAGAGTCTCTTTCGAACTCGGGTGGATTGATCCAACTGAATGGGACGGCAATCAAGTATCGTGATGACTTGACACCTACGAAGAATGCAAGCCTGTTTTGGTGTGTGGGTATCTCGTGGTCGCTTCTCCAAAGGCACCCAAGCGTTGGTTTTCAGTCACCGACAAGAACCAGCATTTTACCTGGGTACCTTTACAAGCGCTCTTTCCAGATCTGCCGGCAGAGGCAAGATTCGTGTGTTCAACAAGAGCTGTGAATGAGGTGAATCGGTTGGAACTGGAAAACGTGGATGATGCCTTCATGTTTGAGAAACTTTTTCCATTGGACTATCGCAGCTACTTCAACCCTGTTGCATCTTCCTATTGCAGTGAAAGGCAAAATCTTGAAGACAGTGGATTTGCACGATGCACGACCTGAGGAATTCGGACCGCTGCTACGTTGTTCTGATACCTACAATCCAGATACAATGTTTTATGCCATGGTTACATTTCGCGTCGAGATTGGGCTCTCATCCAATGTGAAATTGTTGGCATTTCCTCGACTTCCTAGACGGCAATCGCTCTCAGAGTTTATTGAATTGCACAGATGCTACATTGTGGAAGGCACTGACATTGTGCCCGTGGAAACCGTGGAGAACCTTCCAAATTGGTATGCCCTGTTTCCAAGTGTTAACAGCAAAGATTATTTTCAAGTGAACCTGGCAATGTTGAGTTACCTGGACCCATTTGTGTGAAGTAATTTTGTGCAGAGGAAGATATTTCCACACTCTCCGCTGAACTTTCCCACCGGCTTCATCAAAAAGTTTTATACCTGGAGAATGAAGTGGACTTATACATTTGACAAACTATTAGCCATAGCCAAAAAGTCGAAAGGTGACCGTCAGAGTTATGTGTTGATTTCACTTCTGGAACTGTGGTATTAAATTAACAGAAATGTGTATATCCATTATATAGTCTTCTACACACACACACACACACACACACACACACACATACTCGCCCCTGCCTACTTGTGGGGTCCATGTTTCCGTACCCCTCTAGTGAGGACTGTCTTTTCTTTAGCAGGTATCGAACAAATATAATGGTGGTTTGGTTTTTTGCTCCAACCTCTCTTCATACATTTGTTTGAAATTTGGAAATTGCCAATTTTTTTTGTGGGGTCGCAATAATGGGGACATGCTTAGAACTCAATTTTGGCTACTTGCGAGGACCACGTCCCAAGAAGTAGTTCTGGATACACGCCCTGGTTGCTTGTGTGGTGTATGTTTTCACATCCCCTTTGTGACAAATGCTTTTTCTGCAGGAGGTATCCAAAACCTACTTGGTTGCTTGTTACTCTTTTTCTTGAAATATTTGTTATGCCAGTTTTTGGTAAATTCGCCCTTATGAGGCCATACCAATAGCTCAGGTTTGGCTACTACAGACAGTAGTTGTGGATGCATGCCCATACAAAAAACTTCAGCTACTTGTCACGACTACTTCCCAGATAATAGGTGTGGGGACATACACGCAATTTTAAATCAGATTTAATGTCATGGCTTCGTTAGTTTTCATATTTGTCGGAATGAAGGGGAATCTTCCATTTTGCCTCAACAGAAGATTTAACTCTTAACTCTTACCTCTTACCGCCACGCCTGATTAAGCGCCGCATCTGAGAGCAACTACTAGTAAGCACCACCCCTGAATAAGCGCCGAATATGACTAAAATATGAGTACAGCACAACATTGTCTGAAACAGCCTCTGAAACGTATTGTCCTGGATAACGTTTTTCAGTTCAAAGTGGCAAAACTTCTGTTCTCTTCCATTCTGCTCCTCTCTAGAATTTTGACCAACCTAAGGCCTATTTCAAATGTTGTGCTAAGCTGGCTCCACTAAAGCTTAACTTGGTTTCAGACGTCTGATAAGTGCTCTGGGTTCAGGCAGGCTTTGTAATGCATGAATAGATATATATAGTTTTAATGAATTGAGTTTGGCACGACAGTGGACGACGTTTGAAACGAAGTTGAACTGCTGCTGTTTAGCATGACAGAGCTTGCCGTGCTACACGGTATGGGCATGAATTGGTTTCAAACGTCATACTACTAACGTGCCAAATGCAATCACTTTAGTTCAGCACGGCAGTAGCAGTGACAATGAAATTTAGTAAACATAAAGCAAGCCAGGTCAAGGTGCAAGCCCATTTTCCCACCAAAACGAGATAGTTTCTGACATTTTGGATATGTTTCTGTTTTACATGATGATGAGCTTTATTTAACCAGGGAACAACTTTAGCAGTCTGTTCTCCCAGGTGCCCCTGATATAAATAAATACAATACTAAAATAATGTACAATATACACTAATAAGTATCAACATAACTTATGAATACATCAAAACTATAGAATAAAATAAGACGATTAAATGATTACAATAACATTTAGCTAACTTATCTTTTAATACTTGACACAAATAATGATAAAATAAGATAATTAAATGATTACAATAATAATGTTAATATTGTTAACATCAACTCATCCTTTAGAAATACAATTTTTAAATAAGCGGTGTCCCTGAATGAGTGCCGCACCTGAGTTGCGTAAAATTTAATAAACGCCGGGGCGCCTATCGAGTAAATACTGCACTTTAACAATGTAAAAGGTAGTCGTGCATAAAGGATGAGGTACGAGTCAAATTCAAAAGGATGGATGTGAAATGTGTCTTTGGAGCGGAAGAAATTGTACCACCAAGTATGTCTGAAGAGGCTCTTTCCGTCCCATGACACTGTGGGATTGCTGATAACTACTAAATCAAATTCTCTCAACCGGGATTGTTTTGGGAGATGGGGTTGGCAGTTATGAAAGGAAGGGTGAGATATTTAAGTATCCCATCATCGGTCATTCTTAGCAGTGTACAAAAATAAGGAGGAGAAAATTGAGGAGCAAAACTTTAATACGCATTTCTACCTTAAGGAACTGTTTACCATTGAGAATTGTAGGCAATTTTATCATTATCGACCACAGTCTTCATGAAAGCCAAATTTGCCTGGGGGCGGAGGTGCAGCCTGGGCGCTCAAACCCTGACCCTGTTTAAGACACAATTCTCTGATTTCCATATCCTGTTGAAGGTGGGCTCCCTAGAGTAGTTACTTAATACCCTTTCTACCTATAGAGCGTGAGTTACAAAAGGAAACCTAGTTAGAGTTTTCCCTGTAGAGATTTACCAGTATAGGAACCGATATAATAAGGCTTTATAAGGCTTAATAAGCCCGTTACCATGGCAATATCACATTTTTTGGCCTAAATTCCTTGATATTTATACTTTCCTTCGGTGAAATGTTTTTATTCTTTGCCACATTCGGGAAATGATATTGCCTGACATTTTGAATTGGTAAAAAGTCAAGGTCGTTCGTTTTGCCAATATTCCGTAATTTGTAATTTCTGTAACTTTTTTCTATTTTTTTTTTGTTTCAATATATTCCATTTAATTTTAGCTCTGACAGATTTTAACAAAGATAGGGTATTTGATAGGAACTGTATGCGGTTAGAACTGAGCCCGAATTAAGAAAAATACCGAAGGGAGCGCGAGAAAGTAAGCAGATAATTTTACAGATTTGGTCAAGCTGACGTCCAAAACTCAGAAAAACACGCGGTTCAATGCCCAGCTTGCGTGCGGTCTTAAAACTCTAGGGAGCCTCCTTAAGACAGAACTCAGACTTTTTCAGACCCTATCTAAGACATTTAGACAACGTTTTGCGGTTATCACTTATCTTTTTTGTAGTGTTTTACAAAAATGCAACAAGCATCGAAGTTACGGCTAATATTAGTCATCTTTTTGTTTTGTCAATTAGAAAAAGCAACAATTTTCTATCGTTAGGTTAAAATCAAATACTTGTTTTGTAGCCACAAATTTGCAAAAAACAAAATTGTATTCTTTCCAAATCTCCCCGGGTTTATTCCTAAAAATAATATTTTTAAATTCAGTCAAATTTCAGCTTCGATATTCTTATGTAAAAAGAGTGTTTAAAGTGCTACTAAGGTCAAAGTTTTACTCCTCGATGTTTTTTTTAATTAAAAACGCCGTTTTCCGTTTGCACATATCTGCATTGGTTCCGGATATATTACAGTTTGAAAAACGTGTACAACATGCAAATTAGATTAATGATGGCGTCATAGTATCAACCCCAAATAACATCAATTAAACAAATAGATTTATCTTTGTCGATTTGCATCAGAGAAGATTGAATCATGATACGTTTATAGCTCTGAAGGCAAGCAACACCTCTACATCTACAAAGATCGATAAAAAAATTTCGGTTTCCGTGGCAACTCACTATTTTCTATTCCCACAAACCTGATTTAAATATATTAGTGATTTTTAGCTCGAGAAACCTTTAACAGGGCCGTAAACTCTACCTCACATGTTTACATGCTTGCTCGATAATGAAGATGAGGCACCATTGGCAAATATCAAATAAGATTTCTCAAGGTGGCCAGCAAAGCCCTTAATAACAGGGAGGTTTGGAACAAAATGTGTTACCATGGTAACAGTATAGGAAAGTATAGGAAACATCTAATAGAATTTTACTGCAAAGAATCATGTATCTGACGCAAATTGGCGGGGAAAAATTTTTTTTCTCAAAACTGAGTAGAGTCTATGACATCATCCCTTGGCTAATTTGCATATTTTAAAAACTTGAATATCTCTTGAACAAACAGCCCTCTTCTTCTTGTACGGACTACTTGTTTATATTTTAAAATGGCTTGCATAGGGAAAATGTGAATTTCGTCGTAGTAGCACTTCAAATTTCAAATTTAGTTTTTACTTTTATTCCTTATGGTCACTGTAGTTTGTGTGTTATGTCCTGTTACTACAGAGAAATTGAAGCTGCGTGGGTCACAACATGCGGTTATCGTTGGAAACAAGAATCCAGTAAGGGTGGGCGTGGTCGATCATGTGACAAGGTAATTTCGGTTTCAATTCTTCTATTTTTTCCAATTTTGTTTTATCTTGTTGCATCAACTGCTGTTTTTAAAAAAAATAGCATAAAAAAGGGAGAGTTTAGAACCAAGCCTTAGTCTACTTGAGCACCTTATTAAAGGACATGACTCAAACAAAGATCTCAAGTTAGAAAACAATGGCCAAAATTGATTCGAAATAAAACACAAACAACTGGGATAAACATGGTAGAGCAACGCATTTTATATAGAATTGAATTATCTCGCAAATTTTGTGTATTTTCCTGGTTTAACACTTGTTGTATGTCCCCTTCGCGCCCACTCAAAAATGTAGGCTGCTTGTGAGGCACCTTTATTGGTAACGATATGCAGACCAATGCCACGCTTCTGAACAGTCATCACTCGCTACTCAGAATTTCTTCTCTTCTTCTTTGTTCCTTCTAGCAGTGTATTACCCTAGTGCTTCTCATCAACTGAGGCGTCCATTTGTCCTCATCAACTGTAATTAAAATGCATATAACGTTTGAGGATGAAATTCAAGAAAAATTGACAGACATTTGCAGTAAACAACAGGCCAACGAAGGAAGGCCAGCCTTGGAACGAATTGTAAACGGCATGATCATATGAAGGGCTGCAATTTCACCTCAATTGTTTATTTTTCGACACCCTAAATCTCCATACCCTCCACCCGCCCCCGCCCCCCTTCCCCCATTAACCTAGTATTTTAATTATTTTAAAGGCCTGGCTTTTAAGGCCTACAAATTGAAATTATTCTTAATTCGAAATATCCATACTTTGTTCATATTATAGGCAATAACAACCAGCAAAGCACATATTCAGACGAAGTAGTTTGCTCTATTATTTTAGTTAGAGTGATGGCTAGTGTTATTTTAATAATTTCTTTTTTTTTAATTTGGAACTAGAGAATACCCTTACCTCAACGTGTATTTACATCAAATCCCGTGGTGAACCCTCATGGATTCTCCATGGGTACTCGGCGGGGAGCCGCCCGATTTCCTTCCTCGCGCTGACTGTCATGGATAAACAAGAATTGTTACTGTCCGAAATCTGCTTGTGGATTCAAGAATGTAAACATACAATCCTTATCGGACAACTGCGCAACAGAATCATCATTTTGTAAACAAACCAAAACAAACCAAAACAAAAAAAAATACTCACCCGTTTTCCCCCACCTCTTGAATGGGCACTCTTGCGTTGTGGCCGAATAGCCAGTTAAGCAGCAACATTGCTGCTGTTACAATGAAGAATATCATCTGACAGGAAAGCATGCATCGTCATTAGCACGTAACCTCTGCAAAATCATCATCTGTTCTTTCGCGCCCGCAAGCAAACCGGATTATCTAACTAACTTTTCTATACGTAGTCACACTGATTACATATTGAGAATGATGTAAACTACACCCTTAAAACCTCTTAAAAAGCTAAACCATTATTGTTTTCCAAAAAATAAATACCTCAAAGTACTCTTCCAAACAATTCTGTCGATCAAACAGTTTATTTGCGCATGGGTAATAGGAACAAGGTGTGCTCTACATTTGATTGGCAATGGATGATTTCGCTTTGCAGCACGTTCTCTGAATTTCTTTGTCAGTTCTTCATATTCGCCTACAACAAAACAAGAAAAGAACTTCTCATCCGCGAAGTTATGGGCCGATACAATAGTCACCGCGCGCCGCAAGGAATGCAGAAAACCAACGTTTACGCCGGATTGCGCCATCGTTGCAAAGCTGTTATTCTGCCAACCTATATCGGGTGTCACTGAATGTTGTGAAGATAAAAACAGCATAGTCCGTTCCTCTACTGTAGTCTGTAACGCAGAAATTGCAAACCACCGGTATACACAGGACTATATCCAGGTTTTCATTGGCTTCACCGCTGGCAACTTGCAGTGTTTAGCGTGGCTGCACTGTAAATCGATCATCTCGATTGGATTTAGCCAAGGGCGTTGTATACAGGTTTGTGTGTGGTGCTTATCCTGCAATTTGTTGTTCCTTGCAGTTAAATATTTGTTGTATATATATCAGCGTTTTGAAAACAGGAAACCGCTCTAAGGCAATCGCACGAAATCACCATTTTCTCCGCTGAATGTAGAGGTTGAGTACAACCGTGCACGCAAGGTTTCTTTTGTCACTTCTGTATCTAATGTAATATGTGGTTCGAAACGTTTATCACAAACGATACCCTATTTCAGACCAACATGGTCAAAATCGGTAACCTATTCCAGAACAAAACAGCTGAGAAACAAATAACCTTTGTTGCCGCACTCCCTGCAGGGTAGTCATGTAAGATCAGGAATTGTCAAAAATGGCATTGTTACTATTTCTCAATAAATTCCCGAAACCCATAAGTCTAATTACTACTGTGACTTTCATTAGGAATACTTTAATTCTTATTCATTTTTAATTTATCCATCACTTCTGGGGTTGTTCTTTTTTTCAGCCCTTTTAAAGCTCCCACGATTTTACAAATGAGTTTCATGTTGAGAAATAGCTTGGAAAACAAAAGCAGAACTATAAATCAATGCTATTTGTTAAAAAACAAGACAACAAAATAAAACTTGTGCATTTCTATCTAACCGAGTTCAAATCTTATATCGATCTCTTATATCATTAAAGAATTTGTAAATGTTTTCAAATTCATTTGAATGGTAGACAGAACACATTCCTGTTTGAACGTATTGTTTGTGTAATCAAGAGAGGTACTCTCTGTTTTGTGTAGTGCTACATGCCTGCATGCTTGATATTTGTCATGTTAAAGAAGGCTGACATATTTCATTACAACTTCTATTTCAGACTGAAATCAATTTAATTTTTGTTTCTTGTTAACCGTATCCCATACTAGAAACTAGTCCATTTGAAGATTATCCGTCGTCTTCACTCAAAGCCGAAATTGGCAAACCCGTGGGCTGGTGAATTCACCGTCGATATGCCCAGAGAGATCTTCTCTTGTATTGCAAAAGACATACTGGGAAGGACAAACTTCGGACATCAGGTATTGGAGACAAATACCTGGACTTCTTATAAGATAGTCGACATACGAAAAGTAAAGTATCTGTTTAAGAGAATGGACTTGGATGGATTTGAAATGGATGGGGAAAGAATTTTAAAAAAGCCTCTAACAGAACCACTCGAAAGGTGTGAAGTCATTGCTTCAGAACAGAAGCCTCTTGAGTTGAAATTTCACAAGACAAATGAGGTTCTGTCAGTGAAGTTTTATTATGGTTACTGGAACATAAACGGTATCCCACAACACCAGTCTGGTAAAAAATATTCTTATTATAAACGCTTTTTTCCAAACTTCTGTTGTTGATTATTATCATTATTATGCCAACATAGTCCACATAATTTATTATTATCAAGTTCCACAGACAATGTATGGAGAACAATATGGAGACTCCACAAACTGTTATTAGGGTTTAAAGGGGCATCGTCATCAGGTGTCTCTTGTGTAAAGATGCTGTGAATGCAGTTTGTAGGCAAATATATCCTTGCTATTAATACCGATAGCATTCAAATGATACTGCACATGAATAAATCAAAGTGTATCTTAAAAAAAAACAACAACAACAATGATTCAAGATAACTATCACTGGATACATATGGATGCTTGTAGTGCATGTTTGCTATATATACTCATGATCATACGGTTGTGTGTATTTCGATTATCTATCGTTTCACTTTTGTACCAAACCGCTTACGAATGTTGATCATTATTACTTTATTAATTCTCCAGATCTATTTTATGATGTAATAATAGGTGGCTTATTTTAAGGAGTCTTGTACTCTGTTTTAAGCCCACCTCAGATTGAGTAATTCATTGTAATTGTATATCTGAAACTTGATTAAATAAAATAAAAAGTATACTAAGTCTGGAACTAATGATAATAGTTATTGTGTTTAAAACTCTTTATGAGATAAAAAAATATTTTGATTACCAAGTCCATGACAGTTGATTACCATCATATTGATTAACATATTATTCTAATTTCTTTTTACCAGAGGTATATCACTGTATTATTTAGTAGCTAAAGGTATGATTTCTTAATATAGAGTTCATAAGGATCTTCCTAAAGAAACCATTTATGCATGCTTAGATATCAGATGCTATTTTCGATACGATCACCAGAAATGTGCATGACGTTTATAAGGCAGTTAAATATATTAACTATTCTTACATTTGAAATGATATTTTTATCCCCTGATAATCATTAATACATATTGACAGTATGATCTAGTAACAATAAATTCAAGTTGACTTTCTTTGTGTGTATGTTTCATTTGGTTGTCCTTAACATCAATGTTGTCAAATCTGGTTGCATCTGAGTTTCTTTTTTTACAAACAAAACATGTTACATGTTATAAAAGAAGCTGCTTAAGGTCTGGTTTGACTTTTCCAGAGACAACACTTTGTTTTATTAGTTGTATCAAATTACTTGTGCAGATTGTGCAACCATTATCATTTGGACTTGCCTTTTGCAGGCCACAATAGCAAAACCTGTCATCACTGTCTTTTACCCTCTTAGGAATGTATGATTCACAGACATTTCGTTTTTCTTGTCGGTAGGATACACTGAAGGGGTCCATCTCTCTAAGCCACAAGAGACAGACAAACTCATGATGAAACACTATCCACCACCTCATGCTCTTCTTCACATTGCAAGTGTTCTCGACATATTTGGCTAACTTCACATGTTTAGCTTCTCGCCCCTGCATAGAATTTAGGCCAAGCCCAAAGCCAATTTTTTCAAACAACTGTGCAGTGTGATAAGGAATGGCATATCCTATAGTCCACACTGTGGGATTTACACCACTTAGCAGTAAGCAGTTTGTTGTGAAGTAGTGTTGACATATGATCTTCAAATTTTCAATCTGTTGTTTGTTTACCTCCACCCTGGAATAAATAGCAGCAGAATCTCTGAGGTTTAAGCCAGCAAGTGCCAAGGCATGCAGTTTCACAATAGAGTTCTGAGAGAGATTAGCTATTTTCAAAACCTCCTGGATAAGGGAGGCAAAGTTCCATGAAATTTTTTTTGATTCAAGTCCAGTGAATCTGTAAGAAAACTGAATTTCTTTCTTTCTTTTCTCACTAAACCACCTTTGAAAACTATTACACAATCTTCCACACTTAACAGTCTCACGCAGACACTTCAGAAATAAGGCTAGTGGTGATGTAATAGGGAGATCTGAGATGGCTGTTGCGGCCTTCAGTTGGGTTTGATTAGTGTACTGCATGACCACAGTGAGGAGAGCTAAAAACCAGTGTTGCCAGGCATTGTTGGTGTTGTGAAGTGGTTCTGCTTTAAAACAATTGACATATTTGCCTAGTGGAGGTACAAATTCCTGTCTTGACTTTTCTTTAGCAATGAATTTAGTAACCTCACTTCTCTGCTTTCCATCCGGATCCCGAAGTTTTGATTTCCACAATTGAACCCTCTTTGCAGTTTCAAGTCTCCTCTGGTAGTCCCAGGGTTGCCAGGTTGCACCTGATCCACCGATTGAGCCACCAATTGTAGTTTTATCAGTCTGGTTAACATTTGCAAATGGGGAGAAATAAACTGCACAGTTATTTAATTCTCCAGACATGCAAGAGACCCATTTCATGTCAGCTGGAATAAGTTCAAAACGAAACTCCACCTGGTTGCCCTGTGCAGTTGTTAACTTTTTTCCCTCTATTTCTTCCATTTCTCTTATTAAATGCTCACTGTACTTTTTCATCAGTTGGGTATCTTCAGCACAGTTTGCACCCATTAGGAGGTGGTTGTCATGGCAACTTTGCACTCTATTCAGGATGTTCAGAAGACTCACCAGGTAGGCAGTTGCAGTGTCGTCCTTTCCAAATGGAGAACCATCTGCCCCAACAGCTACGTATAACACCCCCTTTTCCCCATTAAACCAGTGAAGACAAGGGCTTTTGCTATCTATCACCAGGTAAAGGTCTGCAAGCTTCAGCAAAAATGGTTTCAGTGGCCTGTATACACCAGGGAATGCCTCTACACAATACTTGGCAGCTAGGTTCTCTAAGGAAAGTACCTCACCAATGTCAATACTTCTGATAAAGGCCATGAGAGTTTTGTAAGGCAAAATTTTAGGAACCTCACATCCAGTCATAAACTCTGTTTTCACATTCTTCCTCTTCCCAGTTTCTTTTACTACATCTGAACTGTTTCTGATGCTTGTGTACTTCCTTTTGCTAATAAGGCCTCCTTCATACAGCACACGCATACTTCTAACCCGATTTTCCTTGCTCTTTTCATACTCTTTAATTTTAGCTTTGACAATATTTGGAATTATCTCATGCATACATTGAGATGATTTATTGATGTAATTAGTCACTGCAGGCTTTGATGCAGTGCAAATCAATGTTGACCACAAACCATCAAGTACTGGACTATGGTCCTCACATGACACCTTCCCTTTTACTGCTGATCCACTTACATGTATGTGCCTCAGAGCAGACATGGTCTTCTTTCTTCTTATCAAGAATTGTTTTCTTGACAGGTTCAGCTTCTCACTGGATGAGGTAGAGATTTCACTTGTGACAATGGGGCGTCTATCGTCCTTTTTCTTTTTGGCTTCCCCAAGGGATTGATCTTCAACATCAATTTCAGCAATCTACATGTGTTTTCAAGGATAAATGAGCAACTCAATAATTTGCAAATGAAGGGCTGGGGGCATAAACTGCCTATGTGTAGTTTTAGGTGTTTTTTCTGCATACGTTATTTCTCGAAAATGAAAAAGAAATTGGTGAAAAAAAATATGCGACAATGTTTTTGAATCAAAATGCAGTTCACATGCAAAAATTTGGACAAATCCAAGCGAACTAAAAAAACGGCCGAAAATTACACATAGGCAGTTTATGCCCTCAGCCCTTCATATGTCTGCCTTATTAACATGCATGAAGCAATGCCCAAGGGTATTCTTTATTTGAAAACTTAGCGCCAAGTGCTCGTAACTGAAGGGTAAAACTGAAACTGGACATGAAATGATTGATAGGTAGAAAGGATTGTTCCATAGTGTGACGTAGACTAAAAGTTTTGGCGGTTAAAACATTGGTACTTACGCAACGTGTCTGCCGAAGCTCCCGACTCGATCCGCGCTAGCTTGTTTGGTTTAATCGAATTATGTCAATTTGCCTGTTCGCTCGGTGATCGAAGGACATCATGAAGTCTTAAGATCCATAAGTCTAACACGGCTGAAAGAAGCCAGTCGTGTTTTCTCTGCTTGCCAAACCATGAAGAGAGAGATAAATTTGACTCTCCGGTTTGGGAGTAGAGATTAAGAGCCGGGCAGAAAAAAAACTCTGAAAACATCTCTCGTCTCAAAAGCGGCTCGGTTTTGCTAGTCTTGGTCGATTTCTGAAAGGTTACCGTGCTAGAATTTCCGAAAAGGAGAGGTGTTTTTGGAGTTAGGGGCAAAAAAACTGGCTGATGTTTGCAGAGTGTCTTTCGAACGCGGAGGGCATAACATTCCCACAATTCATTGCGGCCAAAGTGGGCGCTGTCTCGCGGGCCATCGAAGCCGTGAAACAGTTCGTCAAAATTCGGAAACATTACGGAGAATTCATCCGAGAGAGGGAAGTCAGCATGACGAGAAGTCCGTCCGTTTTCGATGACTATCTTGAAAACAATCCAGGGAAAAGTTGCATGGGCGCGCGTGGAAAATATTACTCGTGGTTGGTCGTCGAGTTGTTATGTAAACACAGGGAGACATGCTGCCCAATTTCAACATATAAATAAGTTTTGCGTCGATCAACTCAGTTATTTTGATTTTATGGAGGCTTGTAAACATCAGCAAGACGTATTTTCAAGCAAGACAAACACCAGCAAAAACGTATTTGCACGCGAGACATTTTAACAAGTCATTGTGTTACGCATCAGACGATACGGATTAAATTTCACATCTTATGCAAATATTTACGTCTTGAAGCCAACAAAACTAGTTAAGTATTTTGTTCCAGTTTTTTCACTGTCGTCATTTACGTTGATTTGTGATACGAATTTCATTCCACTGGTTCCATTTGACGACGAAATTGAACCCTTCAAAATCGTTTCAATAATGACCAAAGCACGCGAAGCGCCAGTCAAATCTCTGTTTCGAAGCGGAAACCGACGGGAAACAGCTTACTCTTTTAACTCTTAATTTTGCCCTTGAACATCGTTAACTCAAATTTTCGGTGTTGCTCACAAACAGAAGTTGTTGGTAGTGGCCAAAAGGTATCTTCAAATAAAAACAGCCTTCTTTAATATTTTATTCTATTTCTCAGCCGACAGCAAGCTTTTTAAGCACTGAGTTAGAATCAAATCCGATCCTGCTGTATGCCGTTTTCAACCAAAACACCCTCTTCAACACTTTACTTACATCGGCCAAAGCCTTCCCGAAAGAATTAAGAATCAACCAAGAAACCTGTGCGCTCTTTTCATTTCGGAGGAACCAAGAAACCAAGAAACCTGTGCGAGACTCAAAATATGCCGCTTACTTTAATGTTAACGTTTGCAATGCCCTAGGCCGAACCCTATCCCTAGCTCTAACCCTAGCTCTAACCCTAACCCTAGCTCTAACCCTAATCCTAGGTCTAACCCTAATCCTAACTCTACCCCTAGCCCTAATTTTAACCCTAACTCTAAACTTAACAATAACCCTAAATCTTTTGAGTGCTGTTTTGAAGTCGGACAAAATCTACGCACGCTGGCTTAAGGTTAACCAAGGTTGCTGTGTGCTGTTTTTAAGTCAACCCAGAATGTTGTGCACTTTTTTCCAGCTAAAGAAGCTTCTTGAGCACTATCAGTAAGCAAAACTCTGGTAATAAGTGCTGCATTTGAAAACGTCGACCATTTCCAAGTCGGATGGGCATCTTGTGGGCTGTTCATGAGTCAAAAAGGCACATTGCGCATAAAGAATACCCTTGGGCATTGCTTCATGCATGTTAATAAGGTAGACATATGAAGGGCTGGGGGCATAAACTGCCTATGTGTAGTTTTAGGTGTTTTTTCTGCATACGTTATTTCTCGAAAACGAAAAAGAAATCGGTGAAAAAAAATACGGGACAATGTTTTTGAATCAAAATGCAGTTCACATGCAAAAATTTGGACAAATCCAAGCGAACTAAAAAAACGGCCGAAAATTACACATAGGCAGTTTATGCCCTCAGCCCTTCAAATGAGAAAGAATGATATGAATTAGCATTAAATACATGTCACAGAAAGCCTGTAAAACTTACCTGCACTGTAAAAAATAGTTAATTTGTCGTTTATTATTTATGATAAAAATAATATTTTCAGTACCATCATCATAATTATTATCATTTGCAAATAAGGGTACAGAACTGAATGTCTGATAGTGTCAAAAATATTGCTCAGGTCAGTTGAATATTTTACACTTCATAAGCTAACAAGCAATTATAAACAACTGATCATTGAGTCACACCACTACTTTATCAATGTTAATACGAAAATACTTATCTTTCGCTTCTTTCTTCGGCTCGTTCTTCGAGTTTGTGCTGTTTTTTCTTCAAAACTTCAATCTCTGCCGCTTGATCATCGAGCTTTCTCCTGAGATTGCTTATTTCTTCATTGGCTTCAAGAATTGCTTTCGCTCTTTCTTTTTTAAGGCGGTTAAACTCTGCCAGCAGGAAGCGTTGTTTTAAGCTAGATGAGATTGACCAAAAAGACCGATGGGAGTTTTTCTTCACATCGCTGCAATACTCATGAATAAATGCAAAAAACACAAGACAAAACAATGGGCCAGCTTCGTATGAATTCAAAATTTATTATGATCGCTTTACATCAAACGTAAATATCAACGAAAATGCACTACCTTGAGCACTCTTGGGGCAAACTTGCTTCGCCATTTTCGTCTCCTACCATACTGCTTTTATCCGAATATTTTGTAACAACCTAGACTCATTATACACCAAAATTTGGTTTATCAACGGAGTTGATAATGTAAATTGACCACCGTACAGGGATTCAATTAGCTGACGTTTCGAGCGTTAGCCCTTCGTCGGAGCGAATCGAGGAATTGTGGGTTGTTTATGGTTTATATACAGAAAATGGAGCTACGCTATTGGTGGTAACATGGTAACGTGAAAAACATGAATAAATTAATTGAATGAAAAGCGCTCGTTGATACCGTGGGGATTAAGAGTGCCAATTTGAAAGATAAGTTTTTGCTCGAGAGTTTTACGGCTTTCCATGGTACCTTGATGTAGGGAAAGGCCGGAGATCGACATGTGTTGTTTGGAATGGTTAGGGAGATTAAAATGCTGAGCGACAGGTTTGGATGCGTCTTTGTCATCTTTCTCAACATCACAAAGATGTTCTCGGAATCGGTCACCTAGTCGTCTTCCTGTTTCGCCGATGTATAACTTTTTGCATAATGTGCAGCTTATGCAATAGATAACATTTGCGGAGGTACACGTGAAACGATCAGTGATCTTAACAGATCGCTTAGGGCCTGATATTTTTTCAGTGTTTTGAATAAAAGGACAAGTTTTGCATCGCGAGCGCGCGCATTTAAAAGTGCCAGGTTGTTCAGTTGTTTTGAATGCGCTTTTAACTAGAAAGTTACCTACATTTTTGTCGCGTTTGAATGAAATCAGCGGTGGTTCCGAAAAGATTCTAGCAGTTTCTGGATCATTTTGCAGTATCTTAAAGTTATTAAGAATGATAGCTTTAACTGGGTTATTATGCGGGTGAAATGTGAGGGTGAATGGAATTCTGTCATTCTTTTCCTTTTGTGACGTCTGTAGTGCTGACTGTTGATCAATCTGCTGAGCGCGGTGATGGCTTGATTGAACTACAGAATCAGGATAGCCACGTTTCTCGAAAAAATGGCACATCAAGGTACCACAGAAAGCCGTAAAACTCTCGAGCAAAAACTTATCTTTCAAATTGGCACTCTTAATCCCCACGGTATCAACGAGCGCTTTTCATTCAATTAATTTATTCATGTTTTTCACATTACCATGTTACCACCAATAGCGTAGCTCCATTTTCTGTATATAAACGATACACAACCCACAATTCCTCGATTCGGTCCGACGAAGGGCTAACGCTCGAAACGTCAGCTAATCGAATCCCTGTACGGTGGTCAATTTACATTATCAACTCCGTTGATAAACCAAATTTTCGTGTTTCACTCCCCCACCGACCAGCACCACAGTTTCTTTAGAAACTAATCCCCTTTATTCATTTCTCATTATACACCAAATTGCAGCTCTCGAAACAAAAAATCTGAAAAAGGCACCATTGAAGCAAGGATAATACCCAGGTTCCCACAAATAGCGGTCAAAATCGACCCATCTCATCACGAGTCCACAATGTTGAAAACCCAGGAGCATTTGCACGCTTGCAAGTCGCCATCTTGAAAAAAAGTGCCCACACGAGAATGAAACAAATTGGGGGGTGGTTTGGCCCGCCGTGTGGGTAACTTCTTCCCAAATTTCAACTCAATTCTTCGGTAAAGTAAAACCAATAAAACAAAACAATTTCCTTAATTTTGAAGTGTGATTTATGAAATAAAGGTAATGCCCTTGTCGGAAATAAAATCTTTCCATTATTGATAAAATTTTTTCTGTTTAAATCCATCTTCTTGTCGTTCAATGGGTTATCTAAGGCCATTGGTGTAAGGGGGGTTGGGGGTGTTGGTTAAATCTCGCTTTGGGAGTGGATAGACATGTTATCTCCATGGACTTTGCCCGAATCATAAGGAATGACCTCTAGTTTGTGTTTGTGTTTATTTATTTTACCCCAAATTACAAATAATGATAAAACAAAACAGTTACACAAAGCAAATGAATGTGGCGAGGAAGCCTAAAAGGAAACCACAGGGCTTATAGACATTGGGCTCCCTCAGAGTAAAAATAAGGTTAACATTTAAAATTGTAGAAAGCAAAAAATTGTATAAGCAATAGGATCTTTCGTGTTCATTGGTTCTCGCTTGCTTTGATATTGATCACCAGTTAATGTTTGGCACCCAGCTATCCGAAGGGTGTTTCTTTTAAAATAAACAATGGGGTTGCTATTAAAGGTTATGCTGGCTTCTAACGAACCTGTATGCGGTGACTTCCCTTCACCCCGAGGTTGGCTGCGTAATAAAACTTATACACCACATATGGTAACATCAATGTATAGCGACTGTTGCGTGAATTTCGGAACATTAACACTTACATGTAGTCCGCGGTCTTAATGACAGCAAGGAGGTTGTCTGAGAGACAATGGAGTTGCGCAGAGGAAGTGGCGAGTTTGAATTTTGCCATAAGTACCTTGCAAAGCACATTTTTATTTATCCCTTAACAAAATAGACTATACTTTTTGTATATGCTTTATGCACACAAAGTATACTACATTGGGTATACCAAAGATATACTTTGATGTATACTTTTTGTAATAGTAATTTGGGACAGCTGAA
The DNA here is from genome assembly GCA_016490735.1 of Pachyseris speciosa. NCBI lineage: Eukaryota > Metazoa > Cnidaria > Anthozoa > Scleractinia > Pachyseridae > Pachyseris > Pachyseris speciosa. The sequence goes on along the minus strand of JAEMWC010000053.1, from coordinate 1,415,628 downwards.
AGTATACTTTTAGTATACCATGCATGTCCAGTCAAGTATACTAAAAGTATACTACGAAATATAGCACAAATAAATTTCAAAATCAAAGGAGTATACAGAATGTATACTTTCTGTATGTATGATAATTTTATCACATACAGGCTTTATTTATACTCGGGCTTTATATCAAAGTATACTTTTAGTATAATTTCAGATATGAAACAGATGACCAGCTTTGAAAACCCACGTGCTTGCTGTTATAAACTTGAAATTATTTTATAATATTATGATAGTATTATATATTTATTGGGATTTAAGGTAAGATGAAACCAACAAAATAAAATCCAAGGCATAATAACATGCATTTTATTCATATACAACTGTAACATAACATTCTTGAAAGAGAACTCTAAGGGAACACTGTTTGTATGGATTACAAAATTCATCTCCGTTGACTGCGATTTTTCGAATAAATTCTGCTTTTTGCTTCACGTTCATGTGGCAAAGCAAGGCTGGCTAACAGTGAATTTTGGGCTTTTGATTCAATATTAATGTCAGTGATGCTCAAATGATTAGTCAGTACAATTTAACTTTGTGTAATCGAAAGTTCAGATTCAAAGAAATCATACGATTCCTCCGAGTACGAATGGCAGTCATGAATAAACGATTCAGAAATTCTGTCTTCTAGTCCTTCAAATCAAACGGATTTACGCAAGTGACAAATTAAAGCTTATTATATCTTGTTAATTTTAGAACTTTACCATTTCAAAACTAAACAATGATGAAGTAAAGATGCAAAAGAGAAGATAAAGAATCAGATGACAAATTCGAACTTCTGATGAGTGACGATGACTTGAGAAATCTGTGATCCAAACTAGCATTTGAACATCTAACCTTTCTTACTAGCCAGCCTGAGACATTTTGTGGTTCATGAACTATATGTCTATAGGTTTTCTTCTCCTCAACTGATGTGTTTTAGTCTTAAAATCCTGGGGAATCGAACTTTATAGCAGAGTAACGCAGCCAGCTTCAAACCCATGCTTACACACGCGATGTGACGTTCAAGTCGAGTTGCGCATGCGTTAATGACCTCACGGCTTTCCTGGGAACTAGCTTGTTCAAATTCAACATGGAGGCTGAAGTACTCAATTCCAATGGATCGATTGGGAAAACAAGAGGTTTCCTGAAGAATAGACGGCTTATTTCCACCATTATAAGTACTCAGAGGCGAGAGGAAACCTTTTTGTGGGGTTTTATCAACATAAAGTGGTCCAAGTGAAAGAAAACACTACTGCAACAGTCAAATCCGAAAATGAGCAAAAACACTTCACTTGCAATTGTTTCTTCTTCGCTCTGTCACTTCACAAAACGGGGTACAGAGGAACTTTTCAAGGAGTTACCTTTTACAACAGGATCAGCTAACAAACTGTGTAAGTTTCTTGTTTGCCAGTGGAAGCGGTGGATGAATTATTTTCTCAATTAGCGCTACAAACATAACAGTGAGCTGAGTGTTTTGCAGTACATGAGGTAAACAGAAAGGTTACAGTGCAAATAAATGCTCAAGTATTTTCAACTACTGCCCTCAACATTCTTGTGTGACTTGGAATTTGTTTCAAACAGTGCATTTAAGTTACTTTTTTTGTATACCAAATGGCTTGCCTAAGTAAGCTGATTTATATTTGTACCAACCTTGCTTGTAAGGGAAACAAACACATAAGGCACCCTGAGATGTCAACGTTTTATGACTCAGTGAATCAAGCATTCAGTATTTACCACTTTGGAAGAGAAACTTGAGGTTAAATTCAGCTGTCACAGGGCATAATGATGTGCATGCTTTTACCGTTGGAAACTCTTTGTTGTCAGAATATCAGCATAATTTACCTCACACAAAAGAGGCAAACACACCATGTACAAAATAATTATCTTCCTAATTAGTGATAAGGATAAAAACGTTGTGAAGAAATTCAGAAATTGCATGAGGCCCCCTTTCACCAGTCTGTCCTCGTTTTCCCCGCTCGCTCGCAACATCTCTCATTTCCTAAACAAACTTCCCCGCTCGCCAAATGAGGAAATTGTTATCGCCAATGACCCCTACACTGGTGCAGTTGTACCTCACTTTCTTCCAGTAGTTAGGAAAGAAAATGATTTAATTCCTGTTCCACTGGAGAGCATTGTTGGAAGATGCTTTCACATGAACTGTGGAAATGAAAATACTTTGTTTTGGGGAATATTTCCCAATCAGTATAAGACTGAACAGTTTATTCCATTATAGTGGTATTAATTGTTTTATATTACGTACAGCATGTATGAAATGCAATCTGCTCAGTAATCTAGTAGTGCTTTTACAAATGCATTTCTAATTTTGTTTAGGTAATAGCTGTTCTTAGAAAGCAAACCAACTGCAAATACTAAATCAATGTCAGTTGCAATTTGTCGTGCTGATCTTTACGGCTTTTTGTCTGTATGTGTATCCACGCAATCAAAATTACATAGAAATACTATACAACGCACGATTTGGGGAGCATGGCGTTCTGGCATAAAATTTGTGATCGCATCATAGGATCACAATGTCACAATCCCTTATGCGTCAGTTTCAAGATAGTTTTGATATGCAAGACAGAACCCACCTTAAGTCTGTTCAAAACTCAACAACGAGCACCACAAGCGTTCACAACGCAGCACAGCGCACCACAAACAATCACAAGGGTTCACAACGCGTCACAAGGGTTCACAACGCGTCACAAACTATCACAAGGAATCACAAGGGTTTACAACGTATCACAAGGGTTCACAACGCGTCACAAACTATCACAAGGAATCACAAGGGCCCACAACGCATCACAACGTATCACAAGGGTTCACAAGGGTTCACAACGCATCACAAGGGTTCACAACGCATCACAACATATCACAAGGGTTCACAACGTGTCACAAACTATCACAAGGAATCACAAGGGCCCACAACGCATCACAACGTATCACAAGGGTTCACAAGGGTTCACAACGCATCACAAGGGTTCACAACGCATCACAACATATCACAAAGGTTCACAACGTGTCACAAACTATCACAAGGAATCACAAGGGCCCACAACGCATCACAACGTATCACAAGGGATCACAGCACATCACAATGCGTCACAAGGGCTCACAACGTATCACAGGGGTTCACAACGCGTCACAAGCGATCACAAGGGCTCAACGCATCACAACCTATCACAAGGATTCACAAGGGTTCAAAACGCGTCACAAGCGATCACAAGGGCTCACAACGCATCACAACCTATCACAAGGATTCACATTGGCTCACAACGCATCACAAGGGTTCACAACGCATCACAAACTATCACAAGGAATCACAAGGGCTCACAACGCACCACAACGTATCACAAGGGTTCACAAGGGTTCACAACGCATCACAAGGGTTCACAACGCATCAGACTATCACAAGGAATCACAAGGGCTCACAACGCATCACAACGTATCACAAGGGTTCACAAGGGTTCACAACGCATCACAAGGGTTCACAACGCATCACAAACTATCACAAGGAATCACAAGGGCCCACAACGGATCACGACGTATCACAAGGGATCACAGCACATCACAACGCGTCACAAGGGCTCACAACGTACCACAAGGGTGCACAACGCGTCACAAGCGATCACAAGGGCTCACAACGCATCAGAACCTATCACAAGGATTCACAAGGGTTCACAACGCGTCACAATCGATCACAAGGGCTCACAACGCATCACAACCTATCACAAGGATTCACAAGGGCTCACAACGCATCACAAGGGTTCACAACGCATCACAACCTATCACAAGGATTCACAAGGGCTCACAACGCACCACAACGTATCACAAGGGTTCACAAGGGTTCACAACGCATCACAAGGGTTCACAAGGGCTCACAACGCATCACAACCTATCACAAGGGCTCACAACGCATCACAACGTATCACAAGGAATCACAAGGGTTCACAACGCATCACAACGTATCACAAGGGTTCACAACGCGTCACAAACTATCACAAGGGCCCACAACGTATCACAAGGGTTCACAACGTGTCACAAACTATCACAAGGAATCACAAGGGCCCACAACGCATCACAACGTATCAAAAGGGTTCACAACGCATCACAAGGGTTCACAAGGGCTCACAACGCATCACAACCTATCACAAGGGCTCACAACGCATCACAACGTATCACAAGGAATCACAAGGGCTCACAATGCATCACGACGTATCACAAGGGATCACAGGGGCTCACAACGCTTCACAAACGATCACAAGGGCTCACAACGTATCAGAAGGGATCACAAAGCATCACAGTAATCACAAGAGTTCACAAAGCATCACAGTGACCACAGAGGATCATAATAGTTTGCAACGCATCAAGAGTTCACAACGCATCATAGTTCATCACAGGGGATCATGTGTCACAGCTCATCACAGCGCATGACAGGGGATCACAACTCTTTACAGCACATCACAACTTATCACAACCCAGTACATGGATTACAACTGGTCATAATGCATCACTTTCTTTTACAATAATGGTAATGATTATCGTAACGTATGGCTTAAACTGTTTATTCTGAGAGTTTGACTATAAAACATTTAGAAAACATTTTTTAAGACAATACAAATTGTTCTAGCTAATGAAATCAGTGCTCCAAACTAGGCCCGTAGCGGAGGAAGGGGCTGGGTGGTTCAATCTCCCCCCCCCCCCTCCACCTCTAATTTTGGGGGTCATGATTTAACGTTAAATCGTGACCCCCAAAATTAACTATTGCACATTTTGTAATGCAGGATTTACGTTGTATCCTGTGCGTATTTGTTTGTGGGTGTTTTTTGCTGTTCACACCCTACTCTGAACGTGCTTTATACTGTAAATGTTTAGTATAAAAGTAGTTCAATTTGTAATCTTGTTAAATCCCTGATGAAGTCTGTCTGATCAGACGAAACCGGTCGGATAATATTAAAAAAATTAACAAGATCTGTTGCTGTGTGCTGCTCACTAGTTTTTGTTTAAAAAATTTTAAAAAATTAAAAAATTTGTCTCGTTTTTACAAAACACCCTATTTGCAAGGAAGGAAAATTTAAAGTTGGTGATTGCTTTCAGAATGTGAACAAGTATCTTTTGTTGAATACTGCTTTTCAACTTCACCCACCAAACCGGGCCATTGATAGATATTTTCACACGCCCGCGAGTTAGCTCACTAATTGCTTCTCGCTCGGAATCATCATGGACCGTAAAAAGTCTTTTTAAGATCAATGCTCGAATATTTCAAATAGACATCTTAATAGTAGTATAGTGTTTGGGGGTTTCAGCACATAAATTAATTTAGGGGGTGTTTTAGCAAAATGATCTCGTATTTTGGAATCTATAGTTTATTATAAATGCGTGACTTTCTCGGAAAAATCACCAAGCGTGACATTCTCGGAAAACAGGGAATGAGTCATCACCTATAGCTATTATTCTAAGTCACGTGACGTCATGTGTTAGTGACATAAAAAATAATATCTCATATAATAGTATAGAATGAGTTGTAATTCAGTAATCCACAATGAATTAAAGAATATGGGGGAATTGACATGTCCTTTTTGTGATCAGCAATTGGTTGAAGTTGTTGATAGTGTTGTTGTGCCATGCTGTGATAAACAGAAAATGTTTAATGATTATGGTGAAAATGTTTGCCTAAATTGTGGTTCCGTCCATGGTTATGATTTTTGTAAAGAATACGTTGACTTTCATGAGAATATGTATAAAATAAGACGAAAATCTGTATATCATCGGAAGTACCATATTGGAAATGTGGTAAATGGTATATGTCGTAAGAATGGATTTCAAATTTCTGTAAAAGATAAGGGTAAAATATTTAAAATATTCGAAGAGATAGACAAAGTGCTTCCCTTGGTAAATAAGAATCGTAAAAGGATGATAAGCACGAAATTTATGTTAAAGAAAATATTTTTAATGCTTGGTCTTCCATTTGAGAATATAATAGTTACTAGATCAAAAAAGACGCTTGGATTTTATGATCGATATTGGGTTGACATTCTAATGTTGAGATTTGATAAAATTATTCGTATTATCAGGCAGTGAATTTTTCATCATATTTCAGTAGGTACTTATCAATAATTGGACTATTATCAGTCACATAATCATCGATATTCTTCATTGAGATTTGTATACTTGAAGCATCAAAATCACCACTTCTCAACTTGTCTTTTATTGAATTGAGTAGATTTGATAAGCATATGTGCAATTTTGGATTTTCAAATCTAGGTTTTTATGCTTCATCCACCCTTGTATCAAAAGTGCTGCTGTACTGATGGCTACCAAACTAACACCACCTGTTGCAACGCTTGTGGCGAGACCTCCAGTTGCAAAGATGATGGACAAGGAATTCCCCAGTAATTTCCATTTTTTGAACCGTTTAACCGCCTGTTTATGAGCCCAACACTTTCTGTGATATGTGTGGTAATAGGCTTTTAATTCACTAATCTGATCTTCTGTTAATTCACTTGAAATATGGTTCCAGCTGAATATGCTTTTTCGCTCTTTCATACATATATTTTATATAACTATTCTCTTGAATATGCAATAAAGTATTCCAGAGATCTGACCACATAATGGAGATCTTTTTATCCATCTTGGTGTGACCTTTTTGGGTATGACATATGTGTACCCTCGGTCTAATAAATGATGGTCATAAAATCGACCAAAAGCATCATGCAAACTGCTGTGTGAGTGCATTATATCCAACGGACTTAATATTGTTTCCAAGAACCATGTAAGACAGCCATTGCCAGGTCCGATTAGACCTATGTCATTATTATTTAGTTCGAGGACATCATTGACTGATATGAATACCCCGAAATTTTTATGGTACAGATATTGATATACTAAAGCTGATTTCAGTATGACATCATAAACACTGTCATGTTGTTGTTTGGTTTCTTTGAAGAAGTAGTTAACATATTTGATTGCGTCTTCTATCATATATTATATCGTTGCATTAAAACGCTGATGATCCAAAATTTGTTTTTTCATCTAACATGAAATCCAAGTACACACAGAAAAAAATAACACTACCGTCAAGAGGTGCGATAGAGCTAGGATCCAAATCACCAAAAGTCATTTGCTGACTACCACTTCTATTGGCAGCTGTAAAACTTCCAATATGTTTTTTATTCCAATAGATTTTACTTGTGTTTGTTTTTGGAGAAGATAAATTATCCCAGTGAACAGACAAGCAGTGCCAAACATTTATTTGACCCAAATCATTTACTGAATAATCTGCTATTTTTCTGAAATTTTGTATAGATGCTGCTGGACCAAAATATACACAGTTTGATTGATCAACACCACTTATAGCTAAATTTGAACCATTGTAATAGCTGACAAACTTATCATAACCTCCATTATCATGACCAAAAAGCCCATTTTTCCATGGATTTCCACCTGTATTTGAATTTAATTTATAAACAATGAAGATATTAACAACATCATTATTTAAATTGATTTGACTTATCATTCTCTGTGATCCATTAAAGTCTAAATAATAACGACCATTATGCTTATTAGCTTTGGTACAAACAGTGGGTCTTATGTTTAAAGTTGATTGTGTTGCATTATTTTCTTCATTCGAGAGATCGTACAATGTTTCAACTTTTCTGTCTGCATTCACATCTAGAAAATTATTATTTGCTCTGTCGATTCGATAAACGCATTTTGAATACAATCTAATGAATTCAGAAACCCACAAATCCAAAAAACTATCTCTGACAATATCTGAAACTTGTGATTTGATAACAACATGATCAGAATCATTGCCTGCTTTTACATTAGTCAAATGTTTGTTTCCAAGATCATAGCGACCATCTTGTGTTAATGTAAAACCAATTCCTTTATCACCTTTATCGCCTCTTTCACCAGTTCTTGTATTATCTTGATTTTGTGGAGAATTAAAAACTCCCATTATAATATTAATTTAGATTAATTCATGACCACTTCAAGTGTGAATGCTGTATCAAATGCTCCACTATTGGGATGTGAATAGTCAATTATAAAATAGCCTCTTGATAATGATTTGTTGACGTTAACCGTTGTGATGTTTCTACTCAAAGAAGTAATTCTATATTCGAAAATAGTTGCTGGTAATGGTAATACTCCAGCGCCTTCATTCTTTTTCTTGAAGTAGAACATTCTGGGTTTTGTTCCTTGTAAAATATACATATTCTTAATATGAAAGTTATTGTTATGAATAACTAAAAATTCAGAGCCATTTATCAATACAGGCTTCAAAGCATTCTTATTATGTCCTTGTTTGGCTTTAACAAAGCAATTTAAATATTGTATTTGACCAATTATATTATTCCCATTCAAATTTAGATCACCTCCTAATTTCGGCTGATAAAGAGCAAATCCACCTAGATCGAGAGCTGTTTCCATGATTACACCTGTAACGCTTGAACGAAATAGATTCAAACTATTATTATGAATTCTATAGCCATTCAGATTTAAATCACCACCAAGTTTAGCCTCACTTATAAGAAAGCTGTTCATATTAATATTATTTAGCATTGTCAATTCACCATTTTGACCGTCAAATAAGTTTGATGAATTATTAATCAAGGCATGTCCATTCAAATCTAAATCAGTTTGTAATTGCATTTTTTCATTCACGATTTTATAAGCTTCTGCGAAGTCGTAAACACCTGATGGAACGTCTGCTGCTTCAAAATCAATACCATATGCAACACAATGAACTTTGTACTTATTTGGATAAGTTGGGTTAGCATTAATATGAATCGTACAATATAAATATTCAGGTGGTGAACTTACTGAAGGTTTTTCAATCCATAATAAATATCTCGAATGATCTTCATTTCTGTTATCAAATTTTCTCCCTACAGTTTTATGAATTGTAATTCCACCAGTTGCACTGAATGTTACACTACTAAAATTCATTCCTTCATAATCAGGAAATAGCCATTCAAGAATGAAAGTGTATTTTCCATTTTTTATTGTATACATATTAAATCCAATTCTAGCTCTGTAAACATGATTAGCTTCTTTATTCAAGTCTATATCAATGACCTTTTTTGAAATCAAATGTGGTGAAGGAGGTAAATTGACATATCCATTAACTTTCAAGCCATATTCAGTACTGACTTCATCGATATCATTCATCAAATATTTGAAAGCATTCTTTGGATGAGAAGCAGATGAAATATGACTTTTTTCTAATTGATCTAAATTTACGGCATCGGTTTTATTTGTTCCTTCTTTTAAGTTAATGATTTTATGCCCTCCAAGTTTCATATCCGCTGCCATCGCATTTGTTCCATTCAATAATAAAGCGTTTGCTCTAATAACTATTCCAGCTCGATTTAAAACTCTGAAGTTCACAGCATCAGTTTCATTCGACGGGTCTGCTAAATTCGTCACTTTATTTCCACCCATTGACAAATCGCCATACATCGCAGTCGAACCGTCTCGTCGGAGAAAATATTCGTCAGTATAAAGTTTTGTCACCGCATCGTCTGCGTTGACAGGTGGAGCAAGATCAGTGATGGCATTGTTGTTCATATTTAGATTTTGTTGTGCAATCGTATCGAGTTTGGTTTGCAACCTCTGGTCCACATAACTTTTGTTCACAGCATCTTGTGGGTTTGAGGGGTTATCCTGCAGGTTGAGGATTTTGTTCAATTTCATGTCAACATTACTACCAAACGCAACATGGCCGTTTTCAATTTCATACGCTGGGTCGTGCACAAAGTAAGACAAATTGGTATGATAGCCATAGGCCCCATAAACGATGATATGTGTTTTGGTGTTAGATGCAGGAGCTGTGCTGGAAAGTTCCACCTGTATTGCCGCTTGCCCACCACTGGTTTTTTCGATTCGGAAAAGCTTCTTCATATAACCATCAACGTGTGGAGTTTGGGGAAAAGGTTTTTGAAACGGCTGTCCCGCATCTCGTATATTTACAGTTGGAAGGAATATATCGACTGTTGCACTTCTTGGATCAGATGGTGAGTAAAACTCAACAACAAAAGTGTACTGACTGTTTCTCAAAGATGTCAAATCAAAACGAATTTTGGATGTAAAGTTACCACTATGTGAAATGATAAAAGACAATGAGGACTTATTTATGTGGTATGGTGATCTATCAAAATTCTCAATTTGAAGGTTTGTTGCATCACTGACTGCAGTTGGATATGTCTTTTAACAGAAAAGCGAATGGGTTGCGTTGGGTACCAGATGCTGATAAAATAAGGTCATCAACATACTTTTTGTTGGCAGAATCTTTGTCAGAAGTTGGAGCCCCAACATTTGTTATTTCATTGTCACCCATGTCAAGATCACCAGTCATTGCAACACTTCCATCTTTTTTAAGAAATGGAGAAACATCGATGCCAGTAATTCCAGCAATTTCAGTATCAACATACCCCTTTGTGGCTGTATCATTGTTTGCTGTTGGCGCTGCTACATTAGTCAATTTGTTACCTCCAAGATTCAAATCAGAAGTCATTGCAACGCTTCCATCTTTTTTCACAAAGTTATTATTGAGATATGTTGTACTCACTTTACCTCTTACACCATCATCAACGTATTTTTTAGTTGCGCTGTCTTGTGGAAGTATAGGGCGTGCAACATTGACTATTCTATGAAAACTCATTTTAACCTCATTATTAAATACAATTCTTCCTTCTTCTATTTCAAAAGCTGGGTCGTGAATATGTGATAAAATGATATTAGAAAATCCATAAACACCATAAACTATGACATGATGTTTGGCATTATTTGATAAATATGGTGAGATCAACAATAATTCCATTGATGTAGCTCCTTGACTTGTTTTTTCAAGGAAGAATATTCTCTTAAGATAACCATCAACAAGATGAGTCTTTGGAAATGCTCTTTTTATTGAATCCTTTCTTTCAATTAAATTAGATGACAGATTGTCGTCATCGACTGTTGCATTATTTGGGTTACCATCAGTATAAAAGTCAACAACTAAAGTGTACTTTGAAACTTGCAATTGTGTCAGATCAAAACGAAGAACAGTTGTAAGACCAGCAGAAGGAATCACAAAAGACAATGATTTTTTATTGATATTGTATGGGCTTTTATTATAGTCTTCTAATTGTAGATTATTCGCATTTCTGATAATGGTTGTTTTTGATATATCTTCAAGAAGAAATTTAAATGGATTTTCCCTTGTTCCTTCAATTGACAAAACAGAATCGTTTACGTATCTCATATTAACAGCATCTTTGTTAGAAGTTGGGTCTGCTACATTACTAATTTTTTTGTTTTCAATGTCATAATTACCATCTTGTGTTAATTTGAATCCATCACCTTTATCACCTTTGGGACCAACAGCTCCAGTAGCTCCTTGTGGACCAATTGCACCTGTATTACCTTTTGGACCTCTATCACCTTTTTCACCTTTGGGACCAATTGGACCAGCTGGGCCTCTTTCACCAGTTCCAGTTTTTGTTTTATCTTGATTTTGTGGAGAATTAAAAACTCCCATTATAATATTAGATTAGATAACACAGTAAAGTTTGTTCTATCAATTACCATTGTTGTCATTGTTGCCATTTTTGCCATTGTTGCCATTGTTACCATTGTTGCCATTGTTGTCATTGTTGTCATTGTTGCCATTGTTGTCATTGTTATCTTTTTTACCTTTTGTAGGCATTTCATATGTATATATATTTGGATTGAATGTTGCCATATAATATTGGATTAGATTAAACTGCACCATAAAAATTTCTCTTGATTGTCTTCATCGGCTTGTCAACATAAGAGAAGGAATATGGTTTCTTGGTTGCTTCAATGTATTTCTTCTTGTCAATTCCAAGTTCTTGTGAAATCAGATTCCTTTCTCTTGAGGATGGGAAATCATAAATGCAGAAGTGACTGCAATTGAGTCTGATTGATTTTGGACAGCCATAGAATGATTGTGTGAGATATATGACTGAACAGTTCTTGTGTCTTCCCTGAATGAAATAGCTGATTATCTGATCTTGTTTCTTGTCAGTCACGAAATCATCAAACACAACCAATCGTTGTAAATCAGTGTCTTTAATCTGTTCAACAGGTGATATTTCATCTTGACTGCAAACCAAGGCAGGATATCCAATGTGACTGCTTATTTCATCCATTACTTTCCGAAGATATTTGTACTTGTCTTGATCCAAATTTTTTGCATAAAGATGTATCTGATCATAATAAACCAATGGTTCCATAATCAGATGCATGAACAATGTTGTCTTTCCAGATCCAGAATTACCAGCCAATAACATTCTAAATGTATCTTTTGGCATATACGGATACAACTGTCTGAATGAATTATTTGAATTCTGAATGATATCATGATTTGGAATTTCCATATGTTAATAGTTTAGATTAGTCTAACACAATTGTATATGGATATAGAACGTATGAAAAGGCTTCTTAAAAGTGGAATTGAAGCTGGAAATAAAACGAGAAGTTCGTGATGTTATCAAGACTTATGAATACAGAAAACAGGATGCATATGATACAACATCAGAATTGCTGAAACCCTCTATTGATGTCCAGAAGAGTGTGAAAGAAAGTGTTGACAAAAAACAGGATGAAGTTATTGAACAGTTGAAAAAGAATCACAAAGCCTTGACATCCGGTTTTGAAGATCTTATGCTATTAAACACGTTACCTGAATCAGTACCTATGAAAACAACATTACCAATTGATTACAAACCTAAAATGATGACTGAAAGAGAACCAAAGTATAAGTCAAATCTTGATAAAGGTTTTTCACTTGAGGATATTCAAACATTGATGAAATATAATTTAGCTCCTCCATCACAGATATTTGAATCATATATGGATGGAACAATCGATATTAATGAGTATGATCGAATGATTGGTAAATTAACCAAAGATATTGGAAGACAAAAAGCTCATCTATCAACAACCTAAAAGAATAGGGATAAAAATAAAGAACAAATTCATAAAATAACTCAAGAGATCAAATTATTGCAAAAGTACTGAAAAAGAATTGGCACCGTTGAGGAAGGTGCACAAACTATAGTTTCAGGTATCAGAAAGAAAAAAAGACAATCTGGAGCAGGTGTTTTTCATGATAATAATATTGGTGACTTGCTTTCACGTTTACAGTTACTTGGTGGGTCTATTTCAGCCGGCAACAACAGCAAAAATGTTCAAAATGAATTCACAAAAATATTGCATACATTGAACAGACTGGGAATCCTGAAAACCAGTGAGTTGAATAAAATAATGATGAAATATCTAATGTAAAAGTATATGACAGAAATTTCATTACGATTCAACAGTAAAAACAGAGACAAAATTGGTGTTAGTAAGAGTCATGATTTTGAAAAACGATTCAATACACCTCTTAAATTAACGAATGATTTGAAATATGAAATGGCTGTGAATGTTATCAATATGACATACAGTTGGTACAATATCAGAGATTTTTTTGGGAATAATCAAATGAAATATAGCTATGACAAAGGTGTAAACTGGGAAACAATAACATTCGTTGACGGGATGTATTCATACGACGATATCAATAGTTACATTCATGAGTACATGAGTAAAAATAGCCATGTACTGAATCCATCTGAAACAGACAAATCAAAATTCAAGTATGGTATTAACATGTATTTCGTTTTGTCAACATATCGCATTTTGATTGAACTTGATGAAAACTATCGAGTGGATCTGAGAAATCTTGATTTCAGAAAACTTATCGGTTTCGATTCAAAATTAGTTTCAGCCACAGAATATGGAACAAATCTACCTGATATTACAAGAGGAGTAGATGAAATTTATATCAATTGTGATATGGTGATAGATAGCATTGTTGATGGAAATAGCACAAATACAATCGCAGTTATACCAGTCACAGATCTCATTAGAAGTTTACCTTTCACTTACAAACCTCGTTTTCTTTCATGGAATCCTGTCTCAACACACACAATCAGCTCAATACGTTTTTATGTCACTGATTCTTCTAGACAACCAGTTGATTTAAATGGGATAGATTGGTATATTGAGTTATTCTTGAGAGGTGTGGAATTACAAAACCTAATAGTATATGAAACGGTTTGAGTTTAAAAAATATGAACAACATGGTGAAGGTATTGTGACTGATATGATCAAAACAGCTGGAAAAAAAGCAGCTGAAAAAGCAGCCACAACAATTGGTGAACATGCTGGCAAAAAAGCTGGTGACAAAATCATAGAACTTTTGAAAAAGAGAAAAAGTGGAGACAAGAGTGGAACTGAGAGTGGAACTGAGAGTGTGAGCCAGACTGGTGGTTTAATCAAAAGAAAGAGAGGCAGACCTCGTAAAATCAAATAACTTTTATCTAACACAATAATATATGTCAAACTATCGTGACTCAAAATATATCGAAAGATATGAAGATGTAGTGTTCGAACTAGAGACAGCACTTAATACTGTAGTAGCAAACAATGCTCATCAGAGGAAAACAGGTTACCGTTTCGTTGTTGATAACAGTGGAGAGACTACACCATTTGACTGGTATAATGCCCGTTTCAATGTTATTTTCAAAGAAAATAAGCTTGCAGATGGAGCTGACATTGCTGCTGCAGATCGAAATGGTATTGTTAATTCAGTTCACGCTCTTATTAACACCATTAATGTAAAAATGAATGGTCTTGATGTTTATGAATGCCGTGATGCAAACCAAGCCACAAATATTAAGTCATTGCTTGAGTATTCACAGGGTTATGCTGTAAGTCAGGGAACCAATGAGTTCTTCTATCTTGACACCAGCAGAGGTGCTGAAAACAGAGTGGCACAAGCTGCTTATAACAAAGGATTCTCAGATCGTAAAGCTTTGCTTAATGATGGTGGTGAAATAAATGCAGAGATAGCATTGAACAGATACGGTTTTTTCAAGAGCTTTTGGGATGAACTCATGCCTAACTCAAAAGTAGAGGTGAACCTAACACTTGAGAGTGATGACAATTTGATTTGGCAGCTACTGATGAATGTCGTGTGGTACTAACTAAATTCCAGCTAATTGTTCCTCGCATTGTTTTCAATTCTGCGGGAAAGTCTTTATACATGAGCAAGTATCTTGACAACAGAAAGTGGACTTACATGAGAGAAATGGTTGAGAGAGGCAATTCAACAAGACAACAGACTGCCAATTTCCGTATTTCCACAGGAATAAACAAACCCAGGCATGTCTTTGTGTTCATCATCAATGATGCTAATGATTCGTCTCAGACAGCCAATAAATTTCTCTATAACACATTCTCAGTTGTAAATAACCGAACTTTGACTGATTGTTATCTTGAAGTTGGCAATGGAAATGATTATCCAGAGGTACATTATAAACCCTCAACTGAACCAACAAGAGTATTTAGAGATGTTTTGAAATATGTTCAAGCTGTAAATGATTTCAGTGAAAGTACCCTTCTTAACAGGGGCAACTTCGGTACAATATTCCCTTTCATTTATTTTGATTTGACGAAACAGAAACAGGATATCAAAGATGGAATGACAAAACTGACTTTCAAATACACTTTGAGTGCTGCAACAAATGATGATTACAGTGTGTATGCACTGGTCCTCTATGAGCAGGATATTGAGATGAGAAAGACTGATGGAAAATTAATTCTGAGATCAATGTAAATTAAATAATAAATAAAATAAATAAATAAAATAAAATAAATAAATTAAATAAAATAAATAAATAATTAAATTAAATGATTGTTTGTATTAAATACAATTTAGTATAAACATATATTATGTGACTACTTATCATCCTCATGGAGTGACACTTTCACAAGATCAGAAACAAAAGCTAGCAAAAGCTTATGCAACAAATTCACCTGTAACAATAAGGTTGACGCATAGTGAATTGTCTGGAAATGATCAACTAATGTTGACTAAGAGACAAATCAACAAACTGATTAAATCAAGTAGATCAGGAAAAGGTTCAGACATCAAGATATCAAAAAATCAAATCAGAAAAGCTGTTGTAGAAGGAGGTTCTCTTTGGTCCAGTCTTTTTTCACTTGGAACAAGACTATTGCCTTATGCAGGTAAAGCAGTAGCTAAAGCGGCTCCAGCATTGGCTACTGGTGCTCTGTCTTCATTAGCAAGTCTCGGTGTTGATAAACTATTTGGGAAGAAACAAAGTGGAGGATTTCTTATTCCTAATGCCAATTTATCCCAATTATTGAATGTAGGAAATTTATTGAATACGAGACAGATGGCAGATATTATTCAAAAAATGCAGTATGGTGGAGACGTTGTTATAAAACCAACAAAAACAGATTGGAAATGGTATTGGAACAATACTCGCCAGTATTGGAATTCCTTTGGAAGCAATTAGAAAATTAACTGGAAAAGGATTGCATGTTGAAAGCAGCCGTCCAAGACGGTCATTACCAGTTCATGTTCCAGATTCCATTGCAATAAATAAAAATAAAAGTGGTGGAAAACATGCTATGATTCCATGGCAATCCCCTCCTGTTTTTGGTACATGGGATAACCCAATAGGCATGGGAATGAAAAAAAAAAAAGACAAAGGGAAAAGGACTTCTACTAGGCAAAAACAGTCCATTCAATTCAATCCCCATACTAGGAACCATTTTGTAAATAAACCCTTATCCAACTTTGATTTAATCAATTGGGTTAAACAACTTGGAATAAAACATTTTAGAGGAGTATTTTCAAGAGACAATCTGCCAAACCTGATGAGAAACAATGAATGTGGAATAGTCAATCTCGACAGTCAGATTGGACCTGGTACTCACTGGGTATGTTATCGAATTGGTGATAGATACTGTGAATACTTTGACTCATTTGGTTTAATGATGCCAACAGAAGTACAGAAATACATGGCTACAAGTGGAAAACAACTTGAATACTCTGGAGATGAGATACAAGAAAGGGTTTCAGTATTGTGTGGATATTGGTGTTTGTACTATCTTCTCGAGAGACAGAATGGTAAATCGATTCTGAACACAATACATAATGCTGTTTTTGATCCCACAGACACAAGTGTCAATCACAGATTCATTATAGATTACTTCGAAAATATCTAACCTATTGGTATATGAAGTCTTATTGTGTGAAACAGAAGAAAGTCACTGAATGTGTACCAGGAAGTGAAAGATATCAGAAGACTAAAAATGGTCGAACTGTGATGAAATGTACTTGTGCTGAATGTGGAATCACAAAGACTAAATTTGTCAGAAATCGGGGAAACTAATTAGCCCGTCTGAAGGGGCGGGCATAGGATCAACATTATTAACAACTGGATTAGATTTGCTTGGTCATGCGGCTCCAATGATTGGTAAAAAGGCATTGCAAGCTGGAAGATATTACGCTTCAGAAGCTCTCAGAAATCCAAAA
Organism: Pachyseris speciosa; assembly: GCA_016490735.1. Classification (NCBI taxonomy): domain Eukaryota; kingdom Metazoa; phylum Cnidaria; class Anthozoa; order Scleractinia; family Pachyseridae; genus Pachyseris; species Pachyseris speciosa. Next base: position 1,398,206 of record JAEMWC010000053.1, on the reverse strand, counting down.
AATCAACAGTATTTGATTGACAAAGGACTTTCCCTAGCAAAGCCGGCTATTAGTTGAGTTGGAAAAAAAGCATTATTTGATTTAAGTACAAAAATACGTCCAAAGCGTGCTGACAAGAGACAAACCCATAAAACAGATATCAAGGGTATTGATTATACATGTGGTGGTGCTATTGATATTCATAAGGTTATTGGCAAGCTTCCTAAACCAAAAGCAGGTTGGACTCCAAGTAAGTATAAATATATGGGCCCTTATAATCCATTGGATGAACAACTGGAATATGATCCATTGACTGGAGAGGTGTTAAAATGGAATGTCCTACCTTACAATAAAGTAGATGAAATAGCAGCTTATCATGATATTTGTTATGAGATGGGAAAAAATAAAGGTGATTGTGATAGAACAATGGTCGAGTCACTAGATCAAATACCATATGGTGAGATGCCAAAATGGGGTCAAACAGCCAGATTCTTAATTGACAAAAAACAGAAACTTGGTCTCGGCATTTCAAAAAACGGAAAAAGCCGTCGAGTGAAGAAAACTGGCAAGAAAAATTAGCAGATGAATTACATGCACCCATAAAACGAAATTTCACTCGGCGGCGTGTGATTGTAAATAAAATTGATGAAATATGGGCAAGTGATCTAGTTGAAATGCAACAGTTCAGTAAATGGAATAAAGGTTATCGATATCTTCTTATGGTCATTGATGTCTTCAGCAAATATGGTTGGATTGTCCCATTGAAGGATAAGAAAGGTGAATCTGTCACTGAAGCATTCAAATCAATATTCAAGGAAGGCAGAAAACCACAGTATTTATGGGTCGACAAGGGAAAAGAGTTTTACAACAAACACTTGAAGGACTTGCTAGAGAAACATAGTGTACAGATGTACTCAACTGAGAATGAAGAGAAGTCATCAGTAGTTGAAAGATGGAATAGGACAATCAAGTCCAAAATGTGGAAGCAGTTCACTGTTCAAGGTAATACACAGTATTTAGACATGTTACCAAAATTAGTGAAACAGTATAATAATACCAAACATTCAAGCACAAAGATGACACCCGTTGAAGCATCTGATAAGAGGAATGAAGGAACTGTTTACTTCAATTTGTATGGTGATATGAAAACATTAAAACAGAAACCGAAATTCAAAATAGGTGACAAGGTCCGAATATCTAAGTATAAACGGAATGTGTTCGACAAGGGCTATACACCAAATTGGACTGAAGAAGTGTTTACAGTTGATAAAATCCAATACACTAATCCAATCACTTACAAACTAAAAGATCTTAGAGGAGAAGATATTGAAGGGAGTTTTTATGAAGCTGAATTATTGAAAGCCAGACAGGATGTATTCCGTATTGATAAAGTCATTCGCAGAGATTACAAGAAGAAACAAGCTTTGGTGAAGTGGAAGGGATATAGTGATGACTTCAACAGTTGGATACCGTTCAAGGATTTAAAAGACATATTATAAAGAGAAAATTATCTAACATATATGTAAAGGAGACCTACAGTATATCTGTTATTTGCTATTATGTAGCCAAGAATATTATTATTCCTGACTATATTTAAAAACACAGGTCGAAAATGAATTAAAAATAAATTATTATAATATAATATACAAATGCAAAAATATTCCTACGATAACAAAGAATTAGATGCATCAATAGACTGTTATGTTGATGATAAAAATGATATATGGTTCAGAGGTAGAGACATTGCCAATATTCTCAACTATAAAAATCCACAAAAAGCAATCAGAGATCATGTTGATTCTGAAGATAAAATCTTATTGGACTTCAAACTGTCCATAAATTCCAAAACAAAGTCAATTTTCGCTGATGCAATCGAAAAAACTTTCAAATGTTTTTTTTTATAAATGAAACAGGATTTCATTCACTTTTATTCTCATCCAAAAAACAAGAAGCCAAAGAAATTAAACATTGGGTTACTAAAAAGGTTTTACCATTAGTCAGAAAACGAATATATCACAAGCAGTTCAACAACAGAAATAATAACATGCTGATGATTGAAAGTGAAGATGATGTGTCATTCATCAGAAAGAAATATGAAGGTGCATTAATGATAGTCGGTCTTGGTGAAAATCAAATAAGCTCAAACATGCGAATCAGAAGTTATAATAAAGGATATATGGCTGGACAATGTGATTTAATGCTGATGAATCCAACTGAAAAATACAATGCTCTATGTCTTGAATTTAAAAGCCCTACTGGTGTGTACCAAGTGTCGGATAAACAAAAAATCATGAAGCAGATGTATGAAAAGAACATTTGTAAATACATCATGAGCAATAGTTTCGAAGACTTAATCCACGAAATAACTAAGCATATGGAGGAGAGTATAAAATACTTGTCAAGAAGAGAAAAATAATATAAAATATTTAAAAATAAATATAGTAGTATATTATATGGAGAATCAAAATGTCAAGAGAGGTCGGGGAAGGCCTAGAGTTCTCAGTGATGAGGAAAGAAAAAAACACAAGACTACCTATATGCTAAATAAAGAATGGTTCTGTAACATATGTAAGACAGGACGTAACTACACAATGGCAGGGAAATCTTGTCATATTAAAACAAAAAAACATCAAAAAAATATTCTTCAATAATTACAATTCAAAAGGATCCAGTAATTGGATCAATTGAATTCTCAACCATATTTAAACGCAGATGGAAATGTTTTAAAGAAATAATAACTATAGATATATCATAAATGGAAAAAATTATCGAAACTGGTAGTAATATGGACAACAAAAGTCTTAAAAAATTGAGCAAATCTAAGCTAATCGAGTTGTTGTTGAAGCAACAGAAACCAAAAATTATTATAGTTGATGACACAAAACCTGTACCTAAACCAAGAACAAGACCAATTCCTGCACCTAGGACTGTCAGGCCGATTCCCGCCCCAAGGACGAAAAGACCAACTGTGAAAGAATTGGTTGATTACTTCGAAAGAAAAAGATTACCAGCACCACCAAAAGAATGGTTGGAAGAAATAGAACAATTGAAAAGAGACCGATCCCAGCACCAAGAACCAAACAGGTGATTCAGAAACCAACGCCTGCACCAAGGACTAAGATAGAGCAAGTTGATAAAGCTTTGAAAGGTTTCACAAAATCTTTTGAAATCAGTATAAAAAATAACAAAGACCCGCTTGCGCAACTGCAAAACACAAGAAAGGCTGTTGCATATAATATTATAAAATTGTTGAATGAAATTAAAGGTCTCAAATTTGTTGAAACACTCAAGGTAACATTTGCAAAAATGACTGACGGAGAAATAGAATACAAAACCGCATATTTCAACAGTGTAGCTCAAACAATTGTGAATAATCTGGAAGTAACTGAATCACTACAGTTGTCAAAAGACCAAATAATGAACAAGATTGCAGTTTGGGTATCTGAAGGTTCAGGTTGGACTGTTGATTCAGTTGATAGTCATTATCTTAATATTGTGAAATATCGACCTATGATGGGTTCTTCATACATAAAACTGCCAGTAGAACTTAGAAATAAAAAAGGTTTGATCAATATGAAAAATGAGGATAATGAATGCTTCAGATGGTCTCATATCAGACATTTGAACCCACAAGAGAAAAACCCACAGAGGATTAAAAAATCAGACAAACAGTATAGTGACAAATTGGATTATTCAGGAATTGAATTTCCAGTAACTAACAAACAGTACAACAAAATAGAAAAACAAAATGAGATCAACATCAATATTTTCGGTTATGAGAATAAACAACCATATCCACTATATGTTTCAAAAGAGAAATATGCAGACTGCTTGAATCTGCTTCTAATGACTGAAAATGAAAACAAGCATTATGTGCTAATCAAAGATTTCAATAAGTTCATGTACAATCAAACAAAGCACAAAGAAAGAAAACACTTTTGTATGCACTGTCTTCAATGCTTCAGCTCTGAAAGGGTTCTGAATGATCACAAGGACAACTGCATGCAAGTAAATGGCACACAGGCAATAAAAATGCCAAACAAAGATAACAACATACTGAAATTCAACAACTTTCATAAACAACAGCAGGTACCATTTGTGATCTATGCTGATTTTGAGGCCATCACTGAAAAAATACACGGTTGTCAACCCAACAATGATAAATCATACACTGAAGCCTATCAGAAGCATACTGACTGTGGATATGGTTACAAAGTTGTTTGTTGTTATGATGATAAATACAGCAAACCAGCAGTAATATACAGGGGTGAAAAGGCTGTGTACAAATTTATGGAAGCTATGCTGGAGGAAGTGAAATATTGCAAGAATGTTGTGAAAAAAAATTTTAACAAACCATTGAAAATGACTAAAGATGATAAGAAGGAATTCCAAAAAGCTGAAATGTGTCACATCTGTGATAAGAAGTATACTGAAAAGGATATTAGAGTCCGAGATCATTGTCATATTACCCGCAAGTATAGAGGATCAGCTCACCAAGATTGTAATCTGAAACTCAGAGTGAACCCAGATGAAATAAAGATACCTGTCATATTTCACAATCTGAGAGGTTATGATAGTCATTTTATTATGCAAGAGATTGGAGCCATTGTCAAGAAACACACCTATACAAATAAGAAAGGTGAAGACTGTCCAATGAATATCAATGCTATCCCAAATAACATGGAGAAGTATATGGCTTTCATGCTTGGCAATCACTTGACCTTCATTGATAGTTTCCAGTTCATGAGCTCCAGTTTGGAAAAACTTGTAGGCAATCTACCAAAAGAAGCCTTAAAATACACCTCACAAGAGTTCAAGGGAAATGATCTTAATCTGGTGGCACAGAAAGGTGTTTATCCATACGACTTCATGGACAGCTTTAATAAATTCAATGAAAAGCTTCCAACAAAGGAAGAATTTCACAGCATATTAAGTGATGAACATATATCATATGAAGACTATACGCATGCTCAGACTGTTTGGAAAGCATTCTCTTTGAAAAACATGGGTGATTATCATGATCTGTACCTTAAAACAGATGTACTCCTACTGGCTGATGTATTTGAAAACTTCAGAAAAACATGCCTTGAGTACTACAAACTGGACCCGTGCCACTATTTCACATCTCCTGGTTTATCTTGGGACGCCATGCTTAAAATGACTGACATTAAACTAGAGCTTATGGTTGATATTGATATGTTTCAATTCATTGAAAAGGGTATGCGTGGAGGAATCAGCTATATAGCCAACCGTTACGGTAAAGCAAATAATAAATACATGAAAGAGCATGATGAGAAGGCGCCCTCGAAGTATATCATGTATCTTGATGCAAACAATCTGTATGGTTGGGCAATGAGCCAATACCTTCCAACTGGCGGATTCAGATGGATGACACAAAAACAGATCAATAATTTAGACCTGGCTGTCTATAAAGAAGATAGTGCAAAGGGTTTGATTCTTGAAGTTGATTTAGAATACCCCCAAGAGTTACATGATCTTCACAATGACTATCCACTGGGACCGGAAAAGGTCAAAGTGACTGGGGACATGCTATCAGATTATTGTAAAAACATCGCGAAGAAATATAAAATATCAACTGGTCTGGTACATAAACTGATACCAACATTAAGCAACAAAGAAAAATACGTGCTCCATTATAGGAACCTCCAATAGCCCTTTTTACAGTTCCCGGCGCCATATTGGATTAGTGACCGCGCAAACCCGAAAGCAAGGCTGCTGGTGACCGGCCCAACGCGTAACAGAGATCTTTCTGCGAAGACATCACACCTTCTGGTTCTTTATCGAGTGCTTTAAGCAATGGATGAAAGTGCAGGTGCCAAGAATAATTCCCGTAAGTCCAAGAAAAGAAGAGGAAAGTACTGTGCAGTTTTTGATTGCAATAATAGCGCGTATGATGTAGAAGGCATTCGCACTAGGCACCATTTCTTCGAGTTTCCGAAGGGCATTCAACAAAGGAATCGATGATGCAATCTCATCAAGCGACAGCATGGGAAAGACAACTTTTTTGTGACTGGGTCGACTGTTGTTTGCTCAGAACATTTTAGAGATGAAGACATCTTCAAAAAACGTGGTGGTCGCTGGGATTTAAGGACAGGTACGTAGTGTTTTTGAGCCTTTATTGTTGTGCTTTTGTTTTGTTTGCCTGACAACAGCATTCCTCTCTCCATCTACTGGTAATTGTTTTGTTATTGGATTTGATTGATGCATAATATTCATGCTCTAATATTTTTTTTTTGTTTGTGAGTTAAGTTCATTTATTTCCCAAGGTTTATTATACTTTTCTTGGGTGATATTTCATGCTTCAATATCTTGCTTTTGCAAGTTATTTGTTTGTGATATTTTATTCCTCCATGCTCTTTTTTTATCAAAATGTGTTAACGTTTTGCAAAGTTATGTTTCATGCCAGCTTGTCCTGTTGTCTTGTGATGCAAACAGTACAGCTTACAGAAGTTGGAGATAATTAATTTATAATTACAACTGGAAGTTATACACTGTAGTTGTACTTATAATAAGGTCAATGACAATGACAACAGTCACATTTTAAAATTTCTCTAATATGTTAGGTGCAGAACCAGTGCGTTTTAGCTGGACAGTGGAGAAAAAGCAAAGAAAGCCACCAACAAAAAGAAAGCATCAGGAGACACCAGAAGAACCTGATGACACAACTTCTGGAACTGTTGAAGTTCACATACCCCCATCTGTAGTTACCTCTGAGTCATTATCAACTTCTTCTGATGCAACAGCTGCAGGTCCCTCTGGTTCGGTTACACCTGACCATGATCAGACTGAAGCAGTGCCCCTCCAGACTGAATCTGATATTGTCCTTGAACTTCAAAGAAAAATTGCATCACTGGAAATCCAGCTAGCTGACTGCCAGAAAAAGTGTAGTGAAGCAGGAAAAGAAAATACACGCTTGTTGGAACGCCAGTTTTCACTGGGAAAGATTGAAGGTGACAATGCTGCTGTTTTATTTTATACTGGTTTTCCCAGTTATGAAGCATTGATGAGCTTTTACTCTTACCTTGAGCCAAAACTGTGTAAAATGCAATACTGGAAGGGGGCAACTTTTTTGAAGGAAAGCCAGCCTTATCAAGAAGATGAACTTAAGAAGAAACCAGGGCCAGCCAGAAAACTTACTTACTTGGATGAGTTTTTACTAGTGCTGATGAGACTGAAGGCTGGCCTGTTCGTCCAAGATCTTGCAGATAGATTTGGCATCAGTACGAGCTTAGTTTCCAGAATTTGTATCACTTGGATAAATTTATTGTACTTTGAGCTCAAGAACATATTCCCATTTCCATCTCAACAGCTTGTTCGTAAAAATATGCCTAAGGAGTTTGCTCAGTATGCAACAACGCGAATTATTTTAGACTGCACTGAGCTCTTTATTCAGCGACCCTCTGCTATGTTGGCACAGTCAGAGACTTGGTCAGACTATAAACATCACAACACCTGGAAATTGCTGGTGGGAGTAACCCCAAACGGGCAAGTTACTTTCTTGTCAGACCTGTGGGGTGGACGGGTATCGGACAAGCAAATTACAAGGGAAAGTGGTGTTTTAGACTTATTGGAACCTGGTGATAATGTCATGGTTGACCGAGGGTTTGACATTTCTGGAATTGTACCTGCTGGGGTAACTGTAAATATGCCACCATTTTTGGCAGGACGGGATCAGATGTCAGCTGCTGAAACTGAGGAAACAATGAGTATTGCCTCTGTCCGCATTCATGTGGAGCGTGCCATTGGCAGGTTAAAAACTTATCACATATTGGATGGTACATTGCCAAATACATTAAGTCCCTATGCCACACAGATAGCAACAGTGTGTGGTTTACTAACAAACTTTTTGCCTCCTTTACTCCCTCCCTCTGATGAGTAACATTGTCTGGTATTCAACAGAAACATCTGTTAGTCACTCTTAGAGCTTAAAGTGACAATATCTTACATGTTTAGTATTGCTAATGTTATAGTTTTTGAACCAAGGAAAAAATCTTTCAGAGTCAAATCAATGTCTTAGATTTTAATAATAACTTTAGAACTGTTTCCTTTGTTTTTGGCTTTTACAGTAATATTACTCTGGGGCCTAAGCTTCCCTTTGAAATCTTAACCTTAAGCCAGTTCTTGAACATGAATATTGTCCATATGAAAGCCAGCCACCATGGAGGTAAGGAAGCTTTCCTCTCTGCACCCTTTTTGTAAGCATCTCTGGGAAAAAAGCTCTCCTGTAAAAGAAATCAATCTTTGGGAGGAAGTCCTCATACCAGGTGCTTGAATAGAAAGGGATCTTCTCAATGAACAGGGGCATGTTTTCTCCAAAGTACACTGTAAAAATAATACCATTCAGGGACAAGTTGGAGCAGTACAGCTGTCCTTGAACTTGCCAGAAGTAGTCATGGTTCCTTTTAAGTTTTATTGATCCATCAGCCACCTTTTCCAGATAAAAGGTTTTTGTTTTGCATGCTTCTTCAACAGTCATACCAGCTTTGCTGAAAGGGGATTTGATTTCCATTCCCCACTTCTCATGGGTGTCAATAAAGGATACTATTCTGTCTAAGCTTGCTCCAAGGTAAGGTTTATCCTTGGACAGTAAGAGCCCAACTTCCTCCACCTTTAATGTTAAACCATCTTTACTCATTTGCCTTACAAATAAATCAACAGCCTTTGCTTCGCTTTCAATGCCATATTGAACAGATTCAGTTGTGAAGTTAGAATAAAGAATTGATTTAATTTTATTCGAGGGCTCAACCTTTGTTTTGGCAGCTTTTCCAAAATTAGAGGCTGTCAGCACAGTTTTCCTCTTTTCAAACCATAATTTGTTCGTTGCTTGCCCTCTGGTCAGCCTCTCAGTTTCCTGTATCTCCTCCTCAGTAATGGTAAGACCTGAAACATGTTCATCAATCATCATTTTGAACCGATTAGTCGCTATGTCATAGCTGTCAGTAAAAGCCAAGCTTTCGTCTTCCTCGGCTATCTCCTCGGTTGTAGACACTTCAGAACACTTTGACTTAAGGTCATGAAAAAGAAAAAATGAACTGGAAGCTAAACAGTTTTGGAGGCTGTCTGCCAGGGCTTTAAATCTCTCCACATCTCGGGTGCGCTCCTGGGGTGGCCTTGGATTGAACTTGATAAGTTTTGGCTGCAGTCGGATGTTTTTCTTACCAAATCTTATTTTTCTTATTAAGATCTGGTCAAGGGGTTTGGCTGCAACACTCTGGTTTCGTGGTACAACCCACACTGAAAGACGTGAAGTGCAAGATAGCGGTTCGGGGTGTTGCTGCAGGCCTCTTCTTGTAAAATCTTCCAAGGCAAACAGCACACCTCCAACATGATTGCACTTTCCCTTGCCCTGTAACCCAAGTCCAGCAGGGCATGTACACGTAGCGCGTAATATGTCACTTTGAGGTGTGAACTCCACGACAACTCTATAAGGCGTCTTCTTCATAGATGGCAAAACACTGGCCTTTACATAAGTCTTCTCCTCGTAAATTTTGCTCTCTAACCTTTTAACGTTCCCTTCGAAAAAAAATTGATACGATTTCAGTTTCTTGTAATTAGTTCCTTTGAGTACTATGTGGCGGTATTTTCGCGTTGAAACAACCAGGTAATCGTACAGCTGAATAAAATTTAGCTCTGGAAGCTGACGTAGGTCTGTAGACCATCCAAGTGCGGATATTCTTCTTATGGTATCGTCGTATTTGAAATCTTCATCATCTTCCACATTTTCAAGGCGATTCTCTGCCGGTTGCACCACGTTTCGCATGAGTATCGCGTACACTTTAAGCACCAAGTCCGCCTTCATTCCGCCTGTCGCTTCTGAATTCGAACGCAAAATTTCCTTTAAATCTTTAACTTTTAGCTTTTGAATATCCTCTAGCGTCGCAATTTCCTGCCCTTTGTAACGTATCACCATTTCGATTCGAATTTACAAGGAACTATCAGCTGTGATCACCGTGTTTATATTCCGCGGGTCACCGGCAGCCTCGCTTTCGGGTTTGCGCGGTCACTAATCCAATATGGCGCCGGGAACTGTAAAAAGGGCTATTATATACTGATCTCGGTTTGAAAATAACTAAAGTCCATCGAGTGTTAGAGTTCAATCAATCCCCATGGCTCAGACAGTACATCGACTTCAACACTCAGAAAAGAACTAGCGCAAAAAATGCCTTTGAGAAAGACTTCTTCAAGCTGATGAATAACAGTGTATTTGGCAAAACGATGGAAAACCTCAGAAAGCGAGTAGACGTCAGATTGGTGACTGATGAGAAGAAGCTATTGAAATTAGCTAGTAAACCCACTTATGTTAGCAGTAAAATCTTCACTGAAAATCTAGTAGCTGTTCATAAGATAAAAGAAACACTTACTTTAAACCGGCCAGCATACGTGGGGATGTGTATTCTAGACCTTAGCAAGACACTGATGTACGATTTCCATTACAACTACATTAAACAAAAGTACGGTAACAAGGCCAAGCTGCTCTTCACAGACACAGTCTCATTGACCTATGAAATTGAAACCCAAGACGTCTATAGAAATTTCTGGAACGATAAAGATAAATTCGATAACAGCGACTACCCTGAAAGCTCGCCGTATTTCAATAAGACTAATAAAAAAGTTATTGGCAAATTCAAAGATGAGGCAGCAGGAGTACCCGTTTGCGAATTCATCGGTCTACGATCGAAAATGTATAGCTATATGAAAGATAACCAAAATGGAGGAAAAACGGCAAAAGGAATAAAAAAGAACATAATCAAAAATAAAATCAAACATGAAAATTATAAAGACACTCTATTCAATAATAAACAGTTGCATCATAGAATGAAAACAATCAGAAGTCAGAACCATCAACTTGGAAGTTATGAGATAAATAAAGTATCACTCAGCTGCTTTGACGACAAGCGGTATATTCATGATAATGGCGTGACAAGCTATGCATATGGACATTATAAAATCTAGCTGTTGACGTCACGCCATAGCTGTGGTGTTTTTATCGCCTCAAACCCACTGATTTGCCTAGTTCAGGATAGTATTGTGAGTTTTGTTGTATATTAAATTTAAAATACTGCCCTCTTTCTGACCCTTTACCCGAAGAATTAGCATATGAGACAGGAACATTTGTTGGGGGGTTTCCCTTTCGAATGAGTCACCAAACTACGTCACTATGTTTAGGGGATTCAAGATTTTTCGCTTTTTACACATGCGTATTATTTTTTATCTTTGAAAATTTCATTTATGTACCACAAGCATAAAAATGAAAATACAAACGCAAATATAAGGGTTTTTTACACAGATAAAGTGTGGCTTGTATACAGAGTATCTAACGATTGGAAAAAGCGGGGGCCTTTCGTTAGCGAAATGTATACAAGCCACCCCGTGGAATAACGAAAAACCCCCGCCGTTATTCCATGGGTTAAAAAAATAAAAAAAATAAATAATAAAAAATAAAAAAATCACCCTGAGATGGTGTCGGATTGTTGGGTAGAGCTATAGTTAAGCTTTGGCTTGTCAGAAGTGCCGGTTCAATCTCAAGCCGGAGGGTGAAAAAAAAACAAATAAACAAATAATTGGCCCCAAGAGGGTCTGATAGGGCCAGAGCGGAGTGGAGGTGGGAAAGACATAAATGATAGTGCTCTGGTGGTGTGGAGGTGGGAATACAAAAAAAAACAAAACAAAAAAAACCTCTCATGAGGGACGGGTGGTGATTCAAATTCCAAATTAAGTCCCTCATGAGAGGTTCTGGTGGCCACCAGTTTTGCTATTTTTTTTCTGCATCTTTAATTGCTTCAACAAATTATGTAACCATCGGATAGCTATAGGTGATGACTCATTCCCTGTTTTCCGAGAATGTCACGCTTGGTGATTTTTCCGAGAAAGTCACGCATTTATAATAAACTATAGATTCCAAAATACGAGATCATTTTGCTAAAACACCCCCTAAATTAATTTATGTGCTGAAACCCCCAAACACTATACTACTCTTAATACATGGGGCGGATCGACTTTGGGGTGGATCGACCACAATTTACAGCACTTTCAACCCCTCCTCCCTCAAATCCTTTGTCTATCATGGTGTTCTTTATTTATCTGGAGGTAAATCCTAAAACAACTATTCCACCCACACGACGGTATTCGCTATTCACCTCCTCTATTTGTTAAACAGAATCCTGTTGTTTGATAAAGAATATTGAGCTTACCATGCGGTGTACCCAGTAGGCCGAACGCCTCGTTGAAAGCAACACTCCAGCCACTGAAACTCACCCAACAGTGGTTTCTGAAAGCAGAACAAATATTTCATCAGAACTTATTTGATATTTAACTCCGTAAAGTCACAAAACCATGTATAGCAAATTATATCTTTGTTACAACCATAACATATTCAGGTGCATCTTACGCTAAAGAGCACTGAAGCTCAAACATTGGTCTTTCCACGAAACAAACGCCACTGGCCTCCACGTGTTCCCTTTGGTTTTCGTAGAGTTTCCAACTGCCACCGTTTCCATAGGTTGAATAGTTGTATAAGGTACGACACGACTGACACCGAGTGGTCACCTTCGTCGCTTCAATCGCGCCACTGAAACTAAACACCGTAACGCTACATTCATTTTTGACGCTAAGTGTTGCTGAACTGGTGCACAGCAAACACTTGTCTGTGGGGGGAACAAGCAGCACGGTGCTTTTAATACGTGCCGTTGATGCTACACAAGCTGCATCTTCATCGACGTCTGTCCGTGCCGTTGGTGCCTTCGACGCTACAAAAGCTGCATCTTCCTCGGCTGCCGTGAACAAGTCTCAATCACGTGGTAGTGTTTGATGTCTACACCATAAAATAATTTGCCCAAGTAATGCTTGCGCTGGCTCTCTGGTATGGAACGCGAAGTCTGCAAGAACTTGACGCATTCGAAGGTGGTTTTGAGACCATATTTAGCCACCAACCAACTTTCACACATTTTAGGGGGGAGATCAGATGGATTCCCTATGTCCGCCGCCTCAAATTGATCGAACTGCCGTTGAAGGATAAACTCCTGCTTAACCTCTCTTTTTAAATCTTCTACGGAAAATACTCTGCGCTTCTTCGACATGGTGAAAAATCACAATCGCCGGAAAGCGAACAGGAAAAGTGATCGATCGATCAGGGAGCGACGAGTCAGCGGTGTTCGTGATTTGTGATTTGTGATCTCGTGATATGCTCACAAAATATTATGCCGCCTTGTGGGCTCCCCAAATCGGGCAGCAAGTGAGAAATACAGCTGACTTTTGTCAGTGGTATATTCAATTAGTATACATCCTTGCATATTTGTCCAAATCATTTGCTGTTTTTGTATACATATAGTATACTGCAAAGAAGATGGTGATAATTGTTCTTTTCAGATTGAGCAATGATGTATATAATAAGTATACATCATTGGTCTTTTATCAAACAGTTCAACATTGATGTATACACAATGTATACATAAGCAACTCACCTTAACCATGATGTATACAAAAAGTATACATCACTACAGACAAGAAAGCTGAAGTTTCCCTTGATGTATATTTGATGTATACAAAATATATACACATGAGCTATGTAACACAAACAATTTCAGATTCATTTTTTGACGGCGATTTCACTGTTTTTCTGTTTTTCAGGATGTGAATTTTCTCCGTTATATCTTTTTTATCTCTTGCTTATTAAGCGCAATGTGATTGGTCTATTTTGGGTGTCTGTATTCTAAAGCACGGCCCGCTTGACTCCAACTAGTTTTCTTTCCCACGCGCCGGATCAACATCAGAGATATACTATATATCTTACTAACCTCGTTTTCTCATTATGCATTGAGGCTTCTTGATTATCCTTTTTTCCCATTAACTGATGGCTTATGCACTTCGCATTTGGACCATAAATCACAGAAACACACTCGGCGAGTAACTTGCATCTAATAACCGAGCGTAAATTTAGTTACCTTCTCGTATATGGATAATGATGGCCAGTACAATAGTAATAACCAACTAACCCAACAGCCAAAGACTGTCTCATTTCCGGGCTCTAATACAGTTATCTTTTGTGAATGATGGTATTGCATGATAATTACCTACCTGCCTTACGGCCACCTTGCACTAAAATCAGCTGGGAATATCCCACACGGACTAAGCCTGATAATTGTTTTAGTGTTCACTGCACTGATAGGAAAGTACGGTTTACAGATCCGGCATTATATTGATCAGGATGGCAATATGAAACTCATATATTTCAACTGCGAATTAAAGAATGAACATGTCAACGATCAGCACGGTTGGGAACACTACTCACGCAGTAGTGGAAATGAAAGCCTGGAAAAAAAGAAATTCCAGCCATATACGGCAATGGAACCCACGGCCTCTTTGATAACGGTGCTTTCCTCCATCAACTGAGTTAGGAAACCAGCTGGTAGCTGGTAAAGTCTGTTGTCTGTAATCTAGCCCAGAGTGATTACTCGTTGAGGACGAATATATGAAATCATTTATTTTAGCTTTGGATGAACTAAGAATGGATATTGCGATGATCATCACGGGTGTGAACACTAGTAGAGCAGTGTTGAAAACAAAGCTGCAAAAAAACAAAAAAAACAAAAACAAAACAAAAGTAAACCAAAAACCAAAAACTAAAAAATCAAAAAACAAAGAAACAAAAAAGTAATGCTTGTGCGGGAATAGGACCCACAACCTCTGCGATACCAGCGCAGTGTTCTGACAACTTAGCTAAGAAGGAAACTGGGGGTTGGTCCATTACGTTGGTTCGAAATCATTCATGCTTTTGCACATAAAGCTGGAAGGTTTTTCAGCCGGTAAGTTGACAAAATTTTGCGTTTCTGTTTACAAATAGTGAAAAGAGTCCTCAGCAATTTTGATCGATACAAATGTTTCAACTTGTCGAGATTGGTACTGATCAGCCATAAAACTACATGAGGTGGAAAGTGCTAGAAAACGGTGTGAGCCACCTTATGTACTTCGCAGGAAAACTGCAATGTGTGGCATTTTACAATCACAATTTTGGTTTGAGAGTCAACTGAATTACGCGTTAGAGCCTCTTTATCAGTGTCAAATGAGAACTTTGATATCTTTGATAACCAACAAGCTTCACATTTCTATAGCCTTTTATATTTGTGCGATTAATATGTGGGTATTTGAGCCTGGTGAGGCCGAACAAGGCCAAAACAGCTTTCCATGGCTGGTAATGCTCGGCCTCAACCTTTTGAAATTGTAACATTCAACGGGTTACGCCTGCTACCATGTGGCTTTACTGCGCAAATATGCGCTTCAGCTTAATAGATCTGTTATAGCTTGTGTTGATATGGTAACCCGTTATGTCATAAAAAGTAGCATGAGTTGTTCACTAGTCTTGTTCCTCTTTTTTTTTTTTTTGGCTCAGTACCTCTGCAATAGTAACGACTTGTAAAGATTGGTAGCGATGATCAAGTACAAGAGGTGGAAAGTACTAGAAACTGGCGTAAGACATCTACAGTACACTGTAATGAAACCGCAACATTTTTAAGTGTTGTACTTTTCAAACGCATGTTTGGGTTCAGACTCAAATTAAGCGGCAGTGCACCTTTAAAGAATCTGACCCACCCAGTTTGCATTGCGCACTTTTGTTATTGTTGTCATCCGGGAAACTCTTCTATTCTTACCATATTTGGCCATTAGATTTGATCTTCGTGTGTACGATTATTTCTCCGAAAATACTGTAATCATGGAGGACAGTGGGGAGGCTTTGAATATTACTAGAGATGACATTAGCGAAGAAGAGGATGCGGAAAATCCTGTTTTAAATGTTATGGATCACCAATAGCTGCGAGGGGGACAGCGCTGAATAGAATCGGCTTTCACCGTGAACCAGTCACCGGATCAAACAGAGATGATAGAGATGGCGTTGATCGTGTGGTAAGATCCATCATTTACACTCGTTGCAATTTTGTTCATTTTTAGTGGCTTCCAGATGTTTCACGAGACTGGTCTGTTGTAGGTTTGCAGATGGAAAAACACATGCAGTAGAAAAAGGACGGCGAGGTTGGCAGGCTGCCCGTGCCAAAATGCCAACAGCAAATGTTCGTCACGCTGCCAATGCGGAACCAGCAAAGTGGCTTGCAAAAATAGGACTGTGGAAGTTCAGCCGGTAAACAGAAATCCCAGCGCTTTTTCTCGACATCAAAGAGCCGTTGAAGAGTCAGACAATGAAATAAAGGTAAACATAACATTGTATCAAGTGCAATGATAAATTGCAGTGTACTTGGGACACTTTTTAGCACCTTTTACGACGTTGAAAAGGGTTTGTTGTTATTGTTCAATAGGTTTTTGTGAGCAGTTTGTCTGCAGATGATAAAGAAAAACTTCTAATCCGTGTACTTAGCCAAGGTCGTGGCAGTGTTGAATATGCCAGGGACCTGCTTGGTGGTGCCAATGATCCAGAACCATCAGAGCCAAACAACGAAGGAGACAAGTCATGGTGCATCTGTGGGGTATGCAGAACAATGGCGGACGATCAGGAAAACGTTTGTTGCCGCAAACGAACTTGCGTGACTTCATATGTTATGTTCCACACCAACTGTTTGGACAGAGGAGTGTTGGAATTGGCTATCAGGGCCAGATGTGATATCCGTGCAGATCTCCCAGATTATTCTACACAGAGCTACAGAAAGGCGGCCTATAGGCAGTACACTCTATGGAAATACGGAAAGCTTGGTAGAGGAAATAGGAGAGTTTTACCATCATGTGTTGTGACAATGATAAGACATAGCTATCCAGCCCCAGATGGTCGTTACATGGGGTATCGTCACTCATAACCATTGCACAAATGTGACGCTAGATTTTTTTGCATATATCATGAATTTGTGTTCTGAGCATTGGTTCGCTTTAATCATTAGGCAGAGCAAAAATTGAGTTAATTACTGCTGTCGATCTTCAATAAAGAAATCTTCCTTCAGCTTGTGTGCAGTTGCCTGCTCCCCTCTTGAAGAGGGAGCAGGTGGTTGTACAAAGGCTATACCATAGGCTCATTAATTTTCATTCCTTTTGACTTGCAACAAGTTGTCTGCGAATGAGACACAAGCTGAATGTGAATGACACACAAGAGACAAGAAAGTCTACCATTTCCCCAGCCTCCGAGTATCTGTGATGTTATCTATCTTCATTCTTGGAATACCAACCTCACAAGTCAAGCAAGTAATTTACATGAAATATTGGTTACATTCCCTTTACATGTCCTTTTGCCCCTTGTGACAATGCACATACTAGGGCTGGCAATTAAAATCACTCTGGGCTGTCCAGCTGAGTTGTTCAGAAGCTGATTGACATTATTTCTAGTCCAGGATGAAATGCTACCTGTCAAATTCTTCTTCCTTCCTTCAAATGTTTGCAGAAGCCAACTTACATTGTCAATGCAAAAACTAGTTGAGTGAAACATTTTTAAAAATATTTCACTAATGCAGGATTTTATTAGCTCTTTACAACCTTTTCTGTTCACCTGGCAAAAGTAAGTCAACCACATCAGGACGAAAACTTAGTGAACTTTTAGTTTAGGTGGGGATTGACATTGTTTTCTACTGTTATTGTTACAATGTTCCAGTTTCACCCTGATTACAAGGAAAACTATTTTATTGAAGGTGGATTATGGATTGTCATTATTTACAACCAATTGACACATGGAGGTGAAGGCCTTGAACTTTCATTTGCAGCATTTCTGCAAAACCAAGCTGTTCATCCTTAGTAGAAATATTCCAGGGGTAGCATACCCTAGAGCACTGCTTTCTTCAAAATCAAACTCATGCAGAAAAAACTACCATCATCGGCTTTCAACTGGCTTTTGGAGAATGTGAAAGTTATTATTTTTATCGTTGGCAGATCTATGTCACGTGCTAGGCAACCAGAGTGATCATATTTCACTCCATCATGTACCATTCAGCGGATTTGACGGCTCCATGATATTTCAGAGCAACCTTTCGACTATAATTTGTCAGCGTGGAAGAAACGTTGCTCACCTTTTTGCTGTAGTGTTATTCTAATCCAAACAAAAAAGGATAGTTTTTGAGCTCATTTCACATTCTTCGAAAGCCAGTTGAAAGCCGAACAGCAATTTGTGGATTTAACTTCTATTTAACCTTTCCGAGAAAATTCTAAAGTATTTGGTAACAACAAAAATCAGCAAGGCAAAGTCAGCGAAATTCAAAGCAAGTCTTTCACGGGATGAAAATGACAACTGTAGGATCATTCTTCATTTGATTGGCTGTGGTAGTGTTCGTGATTACTGTAATACTGTCTGTAATTATTAACGAACCGACCGAAGTTGAAATCCAAAGCAAAGACTCTTTTTTTATCATTTATTATTTTCCAACAGAAAAATCGAGGGGTCCAGAAGGGGGGACCACGTTTTGTCTACACCCTTCTTTGTATGTTCTTGCTACGAAAGCCTGTTATCGATGGTTAATCCAAGGCATTTACTTGAAGTTTTATATTCAGTGGTACTATCACCGTATCACCGTACAACGAAACGTAGGCATATTAAATTTTATCAACAAGTAATAACGACCTTAAACGGCACAAATCAAAGGAACCCATTGCAAATAAAATTCAATGGTTTCTTACCTTGGGCAGGTGTTAGACTTGTGGCTCCTCCACTATCGCCTCGGAAAGAGCGAGTTTCACTTCGAATCCCATCCATATTTTGATGAAGCAATATTTCAGCAAATTCACTGTTCGTTATTCCCTTAAGTCCAAGGGCCTCCTTCCTTTGATTCCACAAAAGGAACGTTGATTCTCAAAGTTTCAAACGTTTGATGGCTTCTGTCTGGCGAGGGCGACCTCTTGAAGGTCGTGCCATCGCCATTACACTTCTTGTAGGTACAAACAAGGCGCAGAAATGTCTCGATGACTTTCCTCTCGTGTTATAAACATACCAACTATAAGGCTTCAGAGTGAGCCGAATAGTGTTAGCCCAATTTGGGCATTAAATAATTTTCAGAAAGCGTTTTCAGAGTGGATGAAACTAGATTCTTTTCGACAACAGTAAAATAGAAGACTTTCGGGGGCCCCGAAAATGGCGGATGATAGAGTTGGGTGCGCAATGCAAACTGAGTGGGTCAGATTCTTTAACACGTGTGAAATGCAACCTTTGATATCACCTTAGACTTAGATATTGCACATTGCCTTTAGTATCACATATGCCTTGTACCCTAGCCTATAGAAAGAGAGAGGGAAGGCCAATCAACATAAAGAGGGCTCGATTCAGTTCTAAGAAAGTGAGAAGCTGGCTTTGCAAAATAAACGTTTCCCAACTAGTAACACTGTTGCTAAACCTCGAGTGAATGCAGAAGCCTGATGAGTGCACGTATAACTTGTTGACATTGAGAGCGTGTTTTTCCCATGATAAGTAAATTCACTAGTGATGCTTACATATCTTACTAACACTGGCGTTAGATAAGCTATTCAGAAGATTGTACACGCTTAAGTTCAAGGTCCGAGTTGCACATATCGTGCACGTAGGGTAATTTTTTCTAAATAAGGTAGGTATCTCCTTTTTGGGACTAAGTTGAGGAAAACCGGGAAATTTGCTTTTAAAGGGATACTCTACACCTCATATAAACTTTTGCCTAAAAGGTAGAATTTGCAATGTAATAACGTAAAAATGAGAAAAAAATTGAGAACAAAAAGTCAAAAAGGCCGAAAAGGGCTGTGGAACAGTGAAATTTTCCTCATTTTAAGACCGGAAGTACAATTCGTTCGGACTTGTGACACTGACCTATGATGTACATTGGAGAACCCATGTTTACAAGTAGCAAAATATCAGTATGGATTCTGTGGGTTCTTGTAGTTCTTCTTTTTCGCTTTCGTCCTCTAACGACAGTATCAGTGAAACTGGCGACGCAGTGACATTAGCTGATTGTGAGGGAGCGTAGCCGTACTTGTTTGATTCTTATGACAGCGAAGCAAGCTCGGGTACGGACTCTACAAATGATTCTGACCAGGAGCAGTTCGAGCGTCTGCAAAATACAGACTGGTAAGCAATCACACAGCATTGCATCGCGAATTTTCTTTTATTTTTAAAAGCAATGTGATTTGATTAGCGACTGAATATGATGGTAGTAGCAATAAAGTTTCCTCGTAACAGAGGAACGATCTCTTTTTCACTTTTATCTCGAATTGAAGACTTAAGCTTACAGCACGCAAACTGAAATGACATTTTCCCGGGAAATTGTGAAGCGTATTTTCTGTGGGAAAAAGCTTTGACACCACCGGTGATCTTCATAATTTTAGGTGTAATTGTGGAAGCTGTCAGCGATTAAATCGTGTCCAAGAGTGCGTCTGCTGCTCGGAAATAGATTGTGTGGTAGCTAAAAACAATGAAGCGGTCGGGCCTGAAGGACTGGCTGAGCCACCCGTGTGTATCACACAACACCCTGGTTTCCACGCTGTATGCTTAAATCGCTGGGTTCAAACAGCGTGTTACCAGTACAAACAGCAATATCACGACGCATACGAAGGTCCAGCACACAATGGAAATCGGCATATAGCGTACAGGCAGTTGGCGAGATGGTGTTGGGGTATTTTGGGACGGCAAGTTCGAGTTACTCTACCGTCGTGTGCGGTTTGTTGTATTCGTGCGCACTTCCCTCCACCAGGCATTGAAGATGACTTTGCTTTTGAGGGATTTCGATTTCCAGACGAGTAATCAAGATGGAAATATATATTTCAACATTTATTTGTGATCTGAAGGGAGAATTGGACTTGTAGCCCTGTTTCGATTATGTTGATTTACAAAAACGTGTATATATATGCACCATATGTTATATAACTCAAATGTAAACATGTACAATTATGTAGAAAAAACTTAAAATTCCATAAAAAGATTCAAATTCTGTTGAATTGCACCATATGTTTCATCTTGTAGCTTTTACATCATGTCCTGTCTTTCAGAGTTATTCACTCGATTGGTTTTAAGGGGAGTTACAAAACCCACATTGTGTACATGAAATTTACAAGTTATTTTCCACCGAGTGCAACAAATTACGTTTATCAAGTATTTTAAAGCGGCAATAAATCAGATAAATTCCGCTATCAGAGGAAAAAAATCACTTCTTAAATCGTGATTTCAATGTACTGACTGCAGTCTGCTTATCAGGACGAGTGTAGTCTGACGACAGTGAATGGGGAGCAGCAGATCTTTCTAAAACTTTGCTTTCAAGACCCTCCAGAATCCTCGCTACACTGTTCCTAAGTTCGGCAACATATCCTATGGGAAATTACACAAAGCATTGTAAGAACAATAATTGTGTGCCCTGCATAGTAAAATAAACAGCGGGTTTACTCAAAGGACCTTCAGAGGTGAAACAAAAAGCTCATTGTGCAACATGTCTATTTTATCCTGATTTAGAGGGTATACTTACTGTACGTACACTTGACCAAAATCTTTTTTATTGTGTACTCTCCTTTTTTATACTTAGGGAAAGCTATGTTCACACGTTCTGATCCATCAGGCAGTTTTGCTTGTTCTCTGTCACTGTTCTCATTAAAATGCATGATTGCTATTTGTAACCTGAAACAATAATAAAGAATCGTGCATGAGGGTCTTTGTAATAATTTGTTATTTGTACTTGTGTATAGTGAATCACGTGGCACATTATGCATTCATTGCAGTGAATCCGTCTTTAATGAACCACTCTACTGGTATGGCAGTCTTAATTGTAACATTTTAAATTTGGGTTGTACAGTACCTGCTTGTCATTCCATGATATGAGAAGGCTAAGCGTTTTGCAGCAAAGTGGTTTTGCACAGAATGAAATGCCTCGAGAGATGATGTGGCATGTTGACCTGACATCTGCCGGATGTCCTTTAACAGAGATCCCTTTGTGAGAAGTTATGTGAGGTTCTCATAAGGTGGTGTGCCTGTAAAACAGTTGTACATGTAATCACTACATCTATCTATTCAAAAAGGTATCACAGTTTTAAACCACTAACACTTCTTCATGTAATATATGCCACAAAATATACCTGGCTTGAGCCACTTTTTTCTCCTTTCCCTGCCATGCAATCTGCCATGAAGACACTTAGGGAACAGTGGGTTTTCATGTCCTGAATGCTTATTCGTAATGTGATTGGTTATGGATAGCCATTTTGACTCTTTCAAGTCGTTGATCACCACTGTTGTTATTATGATTGTTGATTTGTCATGGTTACTATGATTTCTTTGCATTGTAGATCAACTCACCTTTACCAATATGCCACCCATCAAATCTGTGCTTCACTGCGGGCCATCTCTCTCTCATATACTTTCGAATCTGTACATGCCTGTCTATAATTAAAGAATTCACAGACAGGCCCTCTTCCGTCAAGTACTTCAGAGACCGTTCCAGTCCTTTTTCCATAGCAGCAGAATTCTTCACTTCATTGCTCTGGAAGCGAGTTAATGAAAAACGTATAAGTAAAATCAAGTTTGTCACCTCATATACCGGTAGCTTAATAAATATACAAACCTGTACCAACTGAGAATCTAAGATGTTGTTTTTCTCAAGATCCATGAGGGAGTAAGAACCATATTTGGCTGAATGGCCAGGGCTGTCACAGCGACCATCCCCTTCAAGTATTAATTCCCTCCCTTCAGCCTTAATCTCATTCATTAGGGTAGATTGCTGTTGCCTGTATGTTCTCTCCACTGCTGGATGTAGGTAGGATTTTTGATGACGCATGAATGTGGAATATGCGATGGTGGGAACATTCATGTGCTTCATAATTTTGAATATCTTAGCTGGGCTGCCACCACCAAACAGGATTGCTGAGGACATCGTAATGTTTCCAACAGGAATATCTCCCACTGGGGGCTGTGAATCCCACAATTTGCTAAAAGAGCAAGAAAGGCATTTTTGCAAGACAGTTATCTTCGTCCCTGTTCTTGAGTTAACTGTCCTTTCGCATTCTGATCTGCAAAGAGGGCAAAACTGAAATAGGGAAAGAAGTGATGACTCGGCCACTAGGAACAATTTCTGTTTGTGAACGGGGGCATGTTGAGGAGACGCCCTGTAACAAAAGAAAATGTAGTAGGTTAGTTTTTAGTATCGTTTAGAGCTCTTTAGACACAATTTCATTTTGTATTTTCTTTATCAAGCATTCATTTATTTCTGAATAACTCACTCGTACAAACAATCATCAAAGTCGTCAAAATCTGTGTCCTCGTCTGTTTCCTCAGTTTCCTCATCCGGGTCGGGTACGTAAGATGGGTCATCGTCTGCGTCCATCTCTTCTTCGGAGTCTCCCTCTGACATCTCATCCTCACTTTGGCTTGGGGTTGATGTCACGAAAAAGTCCTTAAGAAGAGTACATTGTGTACTTTGACTCTTCGTGGGGATGGTCGTTTGAATACCTGTGTGAACGGGAAGCACAAAAACAATTTTCCTCTTTTTCGTTAGACTTGTTTAGAAATATTAGGGGTCATTAGTGTACAGTGTATATGTCATAATGTGAGTAGAGACTTGCCTTTAGCAGTTTGTTTGCTCTGAAATTGTACGGAGGCATTCTTCTTTGTGAACTGTGTCTGTGTAGAGGCCTCATGTACTCGGGACACGCTTTGTTCATTTTCTGCCCCGTCGTTTACACGTTCACCGGAAGTGGAGCTTTCCTCCTTTTCACGCTCAGTGATGATCTTTACAAACGAACAAAAAAGGTACGTACAATAGTCAGCGTAATTAGTTTCGACGATGAATACATAATAACAAGTTTTTAATTATTTTAATGACATACCCGAGCAGCTTCTCGTTTTCTGAATGCCCCTCTTAGTGGTTTGCTCTTGATTTGTTCCTCGCTAGATCCACTGGGGGCTTCATTGTCCTCCTCTCGCCTTCGTCTCTTACTTTGCGGCGGACCGCTTTTGAAGATTTTTGGCACAGCATCGTCTTTCAAAAAACGTTTCATTTTTAAACCCAAACTCTTAGCTATGGAACTTTTTTCTTGGAAACAATCTTCAGTGAAATGGGCGCTACAAAGTCTACTTGAACTTGTGGGGTTCGTAAAATCAGATCGCGTATTTTTGACTGCATTCATCCAAAGCCTTGCAAATCGGGGATCTTCAGGCCACTGATGAAGACTTACTCCGTCCTTGCGAATGTTGGAACATCCCCCAGCTACACAGCGTTGTGGCATTATAAAGGCTTTGACAAAAGGTAAAAAGCCTACGAAAGTATTTTATACAAGGCGATCGCCCTACTAAGGAAATCTTGGGAAATCTTACCGGAAGAGGCTTCGCGAGTTCTCCTTTGTACGTCATTTCCGGTTTTCGGCTAAAGCGCTAAGTTCGAATTGCTCGATAAAAATATTCACTTATTTCTGTGCAAATGAGGACAGATCGACCTTTATTTTTGGTTCATAATGTTAACTGAGGTCATAAGCTATCTATATTTACAATTTTGTTTTGGGGAATAGAGTATCCCTTTAAGTTTGCTCCCAACAAGAATATCTTCAGTACATGTGGTGCTTGTGCAAAGTAGATCAGTGGATAGCTTGAAACTCGCTTCAGTCAGGTTAATTTCTGTTACATTCCGTCCAAATGTGTAGCTGTGACTTCGTTATCAACGAGAAGGACATGGGCATAAACGTCCTTTGCAAAGATGGAGGCACGAAGTACGTAGAGAAAGCTAGTTTCTCGATCGAACTACTGAAACACATCAACGCGGGCCCACAGAGTGGATTCCTGTGCCGTGTGTACTGCTCTCTGCGAGAGGCTTCAAAGTGAGTATTTTATTGAAATTAACATCGCTTGCTTTAGTTCATGTTCTTGAAATGTTCTTATAATAAAAAGAATAAGACAGGTTTTTATTTCCCAAATATCATGTGCTAACAAATTCCCACCATCCACGATGTTTTGGCGCGAAACGTTTTCGCGCCTAAAGTCACAGTTTTCAGTCATGGCGCACAAGATCAGACAGCAGACACCAGAATTAAATCGTTTCTTTTTACAGGATATGCTACTTCAGGATTCAAAAGGCGCGTTCTGGTGGGCCAGGAAAGTTGCTAGAGGACCTTAATGCCACATTTGGCTCCAGCGTATTGACCTGTGACTTCGAAGGCCACGAGTTCAAAGCATTCATAAAATGGCTGATGAAAAATCAGTACTTTCAGTAAGTGAACCTTTGTCAGATCATGATCAGTGTCGATATGGAATCGAAGCAAGTGTTGCTATGTTACAGTTATGTAAGTGGTTTGATCGCTTAGCATAAATTTAGCTACCAAATTAGTGGTAGGTCAGACTTTTATTTAAAAATGAATGACTTTTTAACACCTTGTGCCATATTGTCTTCATACTGATTTTGGCCGCCGATGTTCTCCTTGTAAAAGCCAGGGATGAAGCTTCATCTATGTATAGACGCACAATGCGTATCTGAATAAATCGAGATTAAGAAATAAAATTTCCGTTAAATGTTTGTTGGAATATGTAGATGTACACATTCGGTAATTTTTTTTTGGTAGATTTCTAAGAAGCGCTAACCTCAATGACAATTTGGTAGGTCACAATTACAAGATTTGTACGTATCTTTTGTAAAGTAATGGTTACACTCCAGAAAGCATCTACATGGCCGTATAAATCCTAGAGTGAGATAGGGAGGGGGGGAGGGATTCCAAAACTATTTATACGGGGAGGCTCCGCCCCGATGTCCGATCCCTTACCCTTTATTCCATTTCTGACAGAAAAAGGCACCCCTTTTGTATACCTTCCATTGACAAATAGTTCCCCTTTCGCGTACCTAAACAGGAAGCGTTCTTGTCATTTCCATGTAGAGTTCAAAAAAGTAAAAAAGCGCGGTAATAAGGTAAGTGTGTCCGAACTGTGTCAATTCGTGTGAAGAACGTCACAAAGACAGCAGGTAAAAAAGCATGTCAAGGAATGCCTCATCTAAGGTGGGCAAATGACACTGGGCATTGATTTCGCAAAAGCCGTCATAAGCATCCGCCGTCTTCTCAAAAACCATTAAAAACGGTCCAAACCGTGTCAAAATTCATATTGATGAAAACCAATTAACAAGAGTGCTGTGGTGTACTTATAAGGGTTAGTGTTCCGGCAAGAATAGTTTAGGAAAATACAAAATTTGACAAATCTGGAGGTCAAAATCCATTCGTCATGGAAATAAAAAGTCCAAAACTACTTGTGGATATTGGCCAACCCTTCTCCACCTTAGCAAACTGAAATACATTTGATCTGATTTAAGTTGAAAACAGCATCTTAGTAAAATTTAGGGAAAGCATTTATGCTTTTATTCTCAAATGTTTTCATGTAATTCGGTACTGTTGGCCATAGCACGCAAAGGTTTTGGATGGAGTCACTCACGCACAAAGGCATCCCTATTTGGTTTTGCGACTTCATAAAAGCAATTCTCTATTTGAATATCCATAGGGTTGGGGCTAGGGAAAATCCTTCTTGTAGGGAGATATAGATATTTCTGGATCTACCACCCAAGCCCCCTTGCCTAAAATAAAGCCTGAGCAATAATAGAAACTTACAGGAAAGCCATAAGGTTCTGTATAGGTCTTTCATCTTTCTGTATTTAATCCTCCTTTTAAGTGAGGCTATGTTATATATGGAATGTTATGTTATATTTTAATATAGAAAATGCAGAATCAACAACCTCACAGAAACGTATAAGGCTGCAAGGTGCATTGGCCGGCAGCCAGATAGTGATGTCTGGGTTCTGGGGAAGGAGCTTCAACTCACTGGAGATGGAACCCCCACAAACCCAGAAACATCCTCGCTCATCAACGTAAAGACCCATGTGGCCTCTGCCAAGCATCAAACTTCCACTGCGTGGCCATGCCTTGAATGAGGTGGTTGGGGCACTTATTGACATCATCCATGACAACACCATGGGAGCAATTTATTCTATTGGTAGGACAATTGACTTGTAGCCATATTCATCTTTTGATGTTAATTGTCATTTGTGACATGTGCTACATTAACAAACAGGCTAATATCTGTTGCATGAAAGGATAGAGAGCACCTAAAATAGGATCCAACTGCAACAGCCTGCAATCACACTGCGTTTTCTTAAGAATAATGTAAACAATACACCACGTATCCAGATAGTTGAAACAAAAAAAAACGTCATTTTATTATTATTTTTGTCATGGAGCAACATTGACTTGCCTACTTATGGGGCGTCCTTTCTGACATCCTGAACTCTCTAAGAAATGTTATGTTTGTTGTGACAGCTGCAATGCTAATGGCACTACATTACGAGGTGGTCATGGATATTGTGGGGTTTTGTCCTCTGCCAGTTGTGTGTGGCGTCAACCGCCTAGGGAAGACAAAATGTGCCAAAGCAGCCTTGAGCTTAATTGGCAACGATGCCTCTTTTTACTCTTCTGCAAAAGAGAGGTTTATTCCGTGCCTCTGCAGCAGGACTACACTGCCACCAGTATTAGACGACCTAAAAAAGCCAAATCAAATTGAAGAAATTGCAGTGGCTTTTTATAACAGGGGAAAGGATGGTACATGTTTCCTAGAATGCACGCCACATACTTGCCCAATCTTGACAGTCAATTGGGAGACCCTTGATGGCCTCAATAGGGATCCGAGGTACGATATTGGAAAAACATTATTTCGTTCATTTCTTATTTCTTATAATAATTGCCAACTAAATCAAATGTGTGCAATTCATTTGTAAGATTACAGATTGAAATAACAACAAAAATATTATTTATGAAGGTTTTCCAAAAGTTGTCTCTTGTGACTGTCCATTTTTCTTCTTTTTCTCCTTTGGTGTAGGGTTTTTGGTCGCCTGGTACTAATTCCTTTCTTGGAGGGGCGAAGGAGTCCCAATGGCCTTGGTGCCCAGCAAATGGCAGAAAACCGTGCTGAGGACGTTTTTGCTGAGGCATCGAGTGCCATTGGGATTCTGGTTGGTTTAAGACAGAATTTGGAATTTCTCCTGAAACAACGTGCAAATGAGATTGCAACAGAGCTGACTGGGTCAATCCCAAACATGGATGACCGATGTTTAAAAAACTACACAGTTCTGATCAGCTTGGCTGAAAAAGTAAGTGATACTTAGTTATTGAATAGCCCATTACAGGCTCTCTGATACTTTCCATTGCACTGTGTTATGTTAGCTATGTTTTGACAGTCATGCATTGATTTTCACGATTAGTAGTTTTACAGGTAATTAATTTATTCATTTGCTCATAAAGTTGTTTTCACTGGAGTTTTAAAAGTAATTCCATGTTGGCTTGGCTTTCGCATTACTCCACTCGCTGACTGGTCAAGTGGAACATCAATTATTCCTCTGAGACAGCAGATGGAGGCATCATGCTACACTAATTGGAATCTACACATTACTAGTAGAGCGCTTTTCAACTGAGATCTTAAAACCAAAACCAAATCAATAACTCTGACAAATCACAACAAAAGTAAGCATTGCAATGAGCCAACCAGAATACGAAGCAATTTCATGTAGCTGGAGGCAAGCGCAAGAAAGTCTTGGAAAGTCTTGCAAGTCTTGGTTGGTTTTGGTTTTGGTTCTCATTGGTTGAGAAAGTGCCGCGAGTTTTCCTGGCCAATCACAGAGCGAAGTAATGCAAAACCAAAGCATAACGAGAATTACTTTCCACATCCAATTGAAAACCGCTCCAATGCAACCACTTTTCCAGAGTCTATCTATCTAAGCTATTATTCAAACTGGAGTGGTCCATCAAAGAGAGCGTTGTGTGACACCCCGAAAGTGACAGCATGGTAACTGGTTTTTGCCATGACATGAAATTAATTTCAAAAATAAATTTCATACTGATCGAGGAGAGACTTTCTGAACAAGATAAGTGTTTTCAGAATAGGGAAGATATTTGTTTACAAAAATGGTTTTCGTTATGTAAATGTTCAAAATGGTAAACTGAAGAATTCTTTGTTTGGCATATCAATAACAATAGGTGACATCACTGATATCTTTGAGAAACGGGGCTATTTCATTGACAATGAATAATAATAGTTGCCGCCCATTAACTTCAATATGTGGCGTGCTCATTTCAAGAAGTAAAATCGATCATATTTTTCTCCCAACACAATTCAATCAGTTGACAAGAAAAATGGTCGACAGGAAAAGGAATGTCATCATCGATTTAAGATATCAGTGTGCAATTTTCGTTGATTTCCATCTTCACTTCTCGGAGCTTGTGTACATAATCTTATTACATGACTGGCTCTTTCAGTGGTCAAGATGAATCAATTCTCCTGCTGTGATTGGCTACACGTGAGGTCAAGATGGAGCCATCTTGACCACTCGGGATAACCCATTCGTCCCACGTTTCACTGTCTTTTAAAAGCATCCTTTGAGTCATATAATAAATCCTTTATTAGCCAAGCTGGTACAGTCAAGATGGAGGGATATTGGCCTCGTTCTTTTTGTGAGTGTGTGACTTTTTCTCGGTCCGTAAAAACGCAACAAAAAAAAAACAAAAACAAACAAACAAACAAAATGGCCAATATCCCGCCATCTTGACCACACGCTTGGCCAATAATTCATATGTATGAGCTTTCCACTTACAAACTCCACAAAGGTATTTTGAAGAGGATCAGACGAAAAATCACCCGCTTTACAACTTTCACATTCTCTGATCAATGCCATGATACATAAACAGTCCCGCACGAATCAACACATATCTACTACTGCCTGAAACTTGAAAACCTTGAGCAAATAAGACTGGGGGACAAATACAATACTTACCAGGGGAGGGAAAGAAGAAATGTTTCATCCAATTTAATGAATAAATTGAAAAAAATCGAGTGAGTGAATGAGTGAGTGACTTTGCAATGCCTCCTATACCTCAGGGAATTTTGTTTTAAGGTGGTTGAAATGGCAGACATTGAAGGTCTAAACCCAGAATTGGCCATTAAGTTCTTCGTAAAGGTGGTATACCCAAATGCAGTTGATGCATATCAAGTAGACCATACATCCGACTTGACAGACGATGTTCCAGAGGAACCTCTGATTGTTGATCTGTTGATAAGGTGCATCATTGATCTACAGATTCCAATTCCACAGGTGATGCTAAAACCTCTGCAATCAGTAAATTTGATCAACAGGCTTTTGTTTCTATGACTATGACTAATAAGAATTAAGTATATTGTTATTACTAAAAGTAGAACCAACTAAAAGCAAAATATAATCACATACATAGAACCTGTCGACTAAGTATTTAAATATGCACAGTGTTAAAGGATAAGGTGAATTAAAAACCTTTACATGTACGGTAGATCAGATAAATGTTACACGAGCTCGATATCCCCTCTGTTACAGTAAATGTTACTAAATGTGGATCAAAGAAGTGTTACAAAGAGACAGTCTATTGATCAGTTTTTCTACACACTGACATCTAGGGCAACAATGTTACCACACATACATAAAAAAAATTGTCGTCTATGTAATTGCATGCTTGCTTACGAAAGCTTTCCATCGGTTACACCCTAGGTCACCCTAGAGTTCAGGTCACAAAGAGAGCTTTGATTGAATCTTCTGCAATTACATATTATTGGTATAAATCGAGACTCAAATTAATGAATCCAAGCTTTCAAAAGCCGGCACAAAGAAAATTCTTAAATTTTTGTGCATATCATTTTCTTCTTTCATATTCATTGTTCAGATTCTGACATGCGTGAATCCTGCCGTTGCATTTAAAATCACCAGTGGTACGGAGAAATACTTTGGGATGGCAATAGCCTTAAAATGGCTACTGCCACTGGTTTAACGGTTTGGCAGATCGCATCCCCGGAGGACAAAATCCGCCGAGAAGTTCAGGCCTTGGCTATTGGTGATGGAAGGGGGAAGAAGTCACATTTTAACAAATTTGCAAACAGTGACAAAATCACAAGAGGTGCTGGTGGGGTCGAAGTGACCTCAAAAAGCTGTATTGTTTTAAAGTATTCCTGCTTTGATGCAGAAAGTTGGAAAGTGTTCAGTGAAGGTAAGAAATTTTTTTTTTGTCAACAAATACATGTAGTGTAAAAAGGCCGCAGCAAATTGAAACACTGACTAAGGTTACTAGTTCATTCTGGTTACTGGCCTCCTGTACATGAAGGTGCGGAAAGGAAACCATGAAAAACTGGTTGAAACAGACAGTCTAACGATAATATAACACATTATATATATAAAATATATTGTCATCATAATTATTTGATACAGCAATGAAACGATTACACCTCTTATGCTAAGGTACAGGAAAAATAGGGATTCTTATTTAGTGGTAAAACCGCAATATTCTTTATTTATCTAATTGACAAGTGATCCATTCTACGGAAAGCCACTCATAGTCCATCAGCTAGGGGGGTTGTATGGCTCACTAAAGGGGAACAAACAAAACTTGTATAATCTTAATCTGTAACTATTCAGCATCATAAAAATGTATGATAGCAAGGATAGAACGGTAGCTTTCACTTTGTAAACCGAATTTTAAATTTGCCTCCCATACAGTGCTTTTGGTCGCCATCTTGGATTTCTAAAAAACACTTTAAAAAATGTTATTCTTTCTGAAATGCACACGATTTTTTGCGTAGAAGTATATTTGGAATAATACGTATTTGAAATGTAATTTCAGCATTGTTTATGGTTATTCGAGCTATGGTGACATCATAAATGACATCATAGTGACCGCCATTTTGTTTTCTAGCTTGTGTATTCGACCGCTATCTTAATGCCCTGAAATAACTAAATTACCATTAAGGCACTTTATATCATAATGCTAGAAAAACGCACTTAAAACTATTGCTAACATCTTTTCCTATATTTAGTTAGGCATACTAGGCCATGAATTAATAACCACAAATAAGAGTAGATAAACAGGTCCACAATTCAATCTAGAACTCGTTTGAATACAGAAGCACCACTATCGTATAACATCCTTTTCCACTGCTGTCACTTGCACATGGGATCTACATGTATATACATTCACATCATGTACTGCTTTTGCGTCCTGTATAACGTCGCTGAAAATAGAAAAAACATTCCTACGCACGAGTTGCAAAAAGCGTTATACAACGTGTTTCCCGTCAAGAGGGATCTTGCTATATCGAACCTTAAGATAGACACAACAAAAGGTAATAACTATCTCTCTGTTCGTCATTTCAAGTAACCTACACCTGTAAACGTACTTACTCTTATCAATCCTCTTCATCTTCAGAGTCACCATCCCCACTCTCACATAGAACGCCATCATCAGTTGCCATATTCTCACACTGGATACTACACATGTCAGTGCACTTCAGACCCGCCTTCAAGCAGCAGCAGTTCTCGATCGTGCATGCTCTCTTGCACGTACAAGAGAGTAGTTCCAGGACCTCTTCTGGAGCCGGTTTGGATCCAAGCCACACAAATTCCACTACATTAGACATATTGTCTACTTCCCAGCCGTGCCCATGAGGGGAGGGGATTAACGGAAGAGGAACGATGGCTCTTCTCCAGATTGCTGCTTGATAATTTGCTCTTGTAATGTGAAGTCGTAGAGATGACTTGCAAGGCGGCAGAGCCTCTGGCTCGACTTTCCCGCCTCTGGGGCAGTGGATCTCATAGCGCAGCTAATCCACACTCTGGCACTTCTTTCCATGCAGCTGACACGAGTGCCTCCGTATCTTTAAATGTCTCCTCCGATACTGTCCAATTCTCCCCGATATTCGCCTAGCTCGGAGAAGCTGCACTGCTTTCCACTTCCCTTTACCAGAGAATGCAGAGATGGTATCACAGCCTGTGATCGCGTGCACGCTGATTAGGGCTTTCATGAAGCAATGCTTGTCAATGTTTGGGTCGAGTTGCTTCTCCAAGCTGTTGACAACTTTAGAAAGATCTATTATTCTGGACTTTGCGCCTCTTCCCTTCTTCATGTAACACCTTCCAAGGTTTTAGCTGTGAGCAAGCAGTAGGACAAGGTCATCAGTGTCATCAGAGTGGTTGACGCACGTGCCTCCAGCGTGCCAAGCATGGAGAACCATACGCGTATCAGCCTCTTCGTGATTACACTCTAGCCCAGGAACAGGTTCACATGTGGCTACGCCAGTTAAGTTGCCAGCACTGATCTTCGGATGTCACGTACATGATCTGGTTGCCGAGCCTGCCTCTGAATGCTTCCGTCTTCCACTGTGACATGAGAAATTTGACAATCTCAGGCTTGTTTGCGGCCACACTGAGCAGCTTGTTCCACTCTGCAGTTGCGATGATATTTGATGGGATTTTCGAGGAATTCGCTTTCGGTCTAAGCCTCCAAAATTGGTTTGTGATTCCGGATCACGGCAGCACGATATAAGGTTGTCCATGAAGAAATATCTCTGCACTGGGCTAGCTTTGAATCCGAACAACTGCATATAATGCATTCGTCCGCCATTGATCATCTATTGCGGAATGTTTGTGCGACCACGTGTCTGGGAAGGAAACAGGCAGTTGTTTTTGAGGGGGCTTTATTCAATGCACTTGCAATGTATACATATATTTATGTACTTGCTCTCTTTTCGAAAATGATTTTGAAAAACCCACTATTTCTTTTTCAATGATTATAATTGCAAACTGGTCATGTAATAGTGATATTAGGGCCCTTTATACGAGAGAAAATAAGCCGTGGCTTACACTGGCCACCTCTTACATAAGGCGCAAACACCCCGTTTAAATGGTACGTAATCGAAGTTAACGGCTGACTCCATCGGCAGCTAGCTCAAGCCGCGGCTTATCCTAGCCTAGGGGTTTTGGGCTGCGCTTATCTTGGCTGTGGCTTACCTTGGATGTGAAAGTGTTCTATAATTATTGTACTCAAGCGTTGTCCGCGGCTTGCTCAAGCGTGCGCTTCTATTGTTATTGTAACAAACTTAGCCGCAAATCATTTATACGAGCATTTCACGTCTTATGTAGGCCGCACTCGTATAAATGGCCCGCTCGCGTCTTATGTAAGCCGCGGTCAGTGTAAGCCATGGTTTATTTTCTCTCGTATAAATGGCCCTATTGTGACCAATAATCAGGCGTTGTGACGTCGCAAATGATGTCATGTAGTTATAATTTAAGCACTAGAAACGGAAATCATGTTTGTAGTTCCAATATGATCTAAATTTGACTTTGAAACGCAATTCGTTCACTTTAAAAGAATACAAGCAACTTTGAAGCCTTCCTCAAAAATCCAAGATGGTGGCCAAAAGGAAGATATGAGGAGCAAATTTAAAATTCGATTTACGAAGTGAAAGCTACCGTTCTATCCTTGCTATCATACATTTATATGATG
This sequence comes from Pachyseris speciosa, assembly GCA_016490735.1. Lineage (NCBI taxonomy): Eukaryota > Metazoa > Cnidaria > Anthozoa > Scleractinia > Pachyseridae > Pachyseris > Pachyseris speciosa. Next base: position 1,363,982 of record JAEMWC010000053.1, on the reverse strand, counting down.
CTCAATAGTCAAAGATTAACATTAGACATGTTTCGGCTGTTCCCCTTAAGTGAGCCATAAACCCGAATTTTAGGGTCTCAGCTGATGGACTATCATTTTATAGCATAAGATTTGGAATGTTTATCAAACAACATAAAATTTCAAACCTATAGTATCCACTAACATTTTCTTTTTTTTTTTTGTAATATTTTTGTAAACCTAGCATTTGGTATAGAGAAAAAGCTGCCTACCATTGCAATTGAACAACCAGGTACACTACCAATCCCAACAGATGCACCAGCAAACACAGCAACGTCAGCCACAACAAATCCAACAGCAGCAGCAGGTCTGCCAGCAACCCCGACAACACCAGCAGGTCTACCAGGAAACAAAACAGGTACACCAGCAACCCCAAGAACACCAGCAGGCCTACCAGCAACCCCAGCAGGCACGCCAACAATGTCACCAGCAGCCCCCACAACAACAGCAGGTCAACCAGGAACCACAACAGGTACAACAGTTAGTAAAGCAGCAACAGCAACAACACCAACAGGTCTACCTGGAACACCAACAACACCAGCCGGACTACCAGGAAACAAAACAGGAACACCAGCAGAGCTGCCAGCAACCCCAGCAGGCACGCCAACAATTTCACCAGCAGCCCCCACAACAACAGCAGGTCAACCAGGAATCACAACAGGTACAACAATTAGTAAAGCAGCAACAGCAACAACACCAACAGGTCTACCTGGAACACCAACAACACCAGCAGGACTACCAGGAAAACAAACAACACAAGCAGGTCAACCAAGAGCCCCAACAACATCAGCAAACCCAACAACAGCAGCCGGTCTACCAGGAAACCCAACAGGTACACCAGCAACCCCTACAACACCAGAAGGTGCAACTGCAACCCCAACAGGGACATCAGCAGGTACAGCAGGAGGGACACCAGTACTACCAATTTTGTCGGTGGAACGTGCTGTCATAGATGATGATGACATGTTGTCGACTCTACATGCAAGAAAGAGGAGATCAACAAGCGCCGCAACTGTTAACTCCAAAAAGAGGAAAACTTCAGGTAATAATGTTAACAAAAGTAGTCAGCATGTGTCATGCTAAATAAAATGAGATGCCGTCAAATCCAAAGTCAATCCAATACTGTACAAGGTCAGGCCCCAGTTGTTCAAGGACTAGCTAAGAATAACCCAATCCAGTAGAGAGGTGGTTATCCAACAGATAAAGTGTACTGCAACTGATACCTTTTATCTGCCTGATAGCGGGGTAACAACTTGATGGATTTATCTTGATGGGGATAGTAATAACCAAAAAATGGAAACATTCACTAATAAAGTTAGTACTGTTCTTCAATTCACTCTTCAGGTGGAAACTACAAATACTGCTTATGCAAAAAGGTACGATGCTAGATATTGCCATTATGAAATCATCAATTCAGACGATGGTGAAATACCTGTTTATTCCATTTTTTTTAGAAAAGTTTTGAGGCAAATTATGAAGTTTTGAGGTGTAAAGTGCAAAATTTTTGCATATTTAAATTGGTTTTTTACACCCTCTTTTTATCCCTTAATGCATACCTTTACCCCATTATCTGCCAAAGTATGTAATGATATGAAAATTCCCTTTAGCCTTCCCATTGAAATTGAAATCGACCATAGAATGGACAAAACAAAGTTCAATGTTAACTGTGGTTAACATCGTTAATTGTTTGTAAAAAAGTAAAAAGCTAGAAAATGTTAACTGCAAGAAAGTAAACACCCTGTGTTAATGTAGTATTGTTACCATTTCAATAGGAGAAGTCCAAAAAGGAAGAAGACAAAATGATTATTTGTGAAAATAAAGCAAACAGAAAAAAGGTAATATTTATAGCCAGTACTAGCATGAATGTGTTGATTAGTTTTCCAGTAAATGGGTTTTAAAAACTAATTACAATCAATACTAAATACATTAAAATTAAAATCTAAAATTCTAATAGATGTTAAAATATATCACAGTTATTAAAAACTACTGAGAAATTCCTTTAAATGTTTCTTGAAGATTGGCAAATTATCACATCCTCTTATTTCACATGGAAGAGAATTCCAGAAACTCGTTGCAGGGTACAAAAATGTGCGTTACCCAGAAGCTGACTTACAAGCTGGGATATTCAAGTTATTCTTATATCTAGTATTACGGTCATGAACGCAATCACGTGTCTTAAATCTATGACAAAGGTAGCTAGGGGCTAACCCCTTAACACATTTAAATGCTAAAACTCCAAGTGTATATTTAAGAAAACTGGTCACGGGGAGCCACCTTAGCTCTCTTAATGCTGGTGTTATATGATCAAATTTCCGCTTTCCAGTGATAATTCTACAAGCAAAATTCTGAACTTTCTGCAGCTTCGAGATATTTTTCTTTGAAGTATTAGACCACACCGGAGAACAGTAGTATAACTTGCTAAACACCAAGGCATTTATAACCCGTTCTAATGTCCTAGCATCAAACAGATGCTTTACCCTATTAATCTGACATAAGCTACATGAAACCATTATTACTACATGAAACGGTCTTAATCTCAATCCATAAAGTGATAAGGTCATGTTAAAAAAGGAACTATAGAAAAGAAGAAACGAGGAAACCATAGAGGTAATTTGTAAAGATGTTCCAGTGAATTGAAATACAAACAAGTACTATTTGTGTTGTAGAACATAGGCAAAACATTAGATGCCATTCCACCACTTGCTTTAACAAACATAATTTCCTGTAGCTTTGAAGAAAAAATTGCTATGGTGCTCAAGAGAAACACGTGTTGTTTTGAGTTCGGGAAACACTGCTGTCAGTTGAGATTTAATTTTTGGACAGTAGATTTCGAGAAGAACAATAAACATCTTCCAAGAAAGTCTACAGCTATTGCGTAATGACAATAAGACATGTGTATAGTAAATTAGACACAGTCATGTAATAAACCTCGTTTAGTTTTCAGAATGCTGTACTTGACCATAGGTCGATGGGCCTGGCTCGCTCTTGGATTCTCCTATAGTTCAAGATAAGAGGATTCTTTAATTCTATTAACCAGAAAGTCATGTGCTTTGACTCGGACAGCTCAAATTTTGCGAGGAAAAAATTGTGTGGAAAACCTACATCTACATAGATGTACAGTATTAAGCAATAACATCATCACCTAACTTTCAATGGTCTAACCTAAACTCAATTTTTTTTTCCTAGTGCCCAGGCAATGGCTATTTTCACTTAGAATGCCTTGGTCTACAAAGAGTACCCAAAGATGACCCGTGGTAGGCTTATTTAACAGATCTCTATTCTCATACAAAAAAAACGTACCACTAATTGCAAGACACTTCTGATCGCAATAACAAAGGCAACCATCCTTGAAACAAAACCTCCTACAGTTCAGTGAAAATAGCACAAAAAAAGCAACCGGTCAACAGGTCAGGTTAGACCAAACACAAAAAATTATATTTCTACATGAAGTAGCCAATCCGACAACTTTGTAAGAAAAAGGGGAGGGAATAAAATAGAACATATGTAGAAAGCAGAGTATGAAGCACATATAATGAAGTTTGTGTACAGGCTATTGCAATCAATTGCAGCTATTGTCAAATTCCACTGAGTCATACAAAACCTCTTTGGCTCTTCACGACCAACTGCAACTCACAGCAAAGGCCATCGATCATTGGAAATGTGCTACACACCAAATAATTCTTAATCATAGAAGCAACATTTCTCTTTCCTGGCAATAATATTAAAAGCCAATACCCGGGCAAGTACCGTGTCGGCAGTGTCTAGTGATGTCTTTTAATTTTTTCCTTTGTCTTTTAGGTACTGCCCTACCTGCCAAAACTAAACCGGCATAATGTGCCATGCCCTGAATTCAATGTCAAGTTGTTGCCATCCCACCATACAAAATGCATGGTCTACAATCAAACCTCATTTCTTAGCAAGCTGCAGTTTCTCACAATATTTATAATTTTCAATGATTCTAGACCTTGCAGCGAAGAAACCAGCTTGTTGATGATGTAATTTCAGTTCTATTATAATCACATAAGTGGTCTAAGAAATAGGAAAACGTCATTTAAAGTGGGACTGGCAGATTATTTTGATCAACCCAACAAAACATTTAATAAACAATTCGCAATTTTGTCAAATAGTAATTGTTATCTGTGCTGAAGATTTTTGCTATTTACTTAAGGCAAACTCGTGACTAGGATAAAATTGATTGTAACTTTGAAAATTTTTTAAAGAAAGTATCTCGGAAGACTTACCATAAAGAGATATTCATTTCTTTTCTTTTCAATAAATATTTGTATCGCAATCTCTTTGCGTTGAAAGGTCCTTAACAATTTTCTCGCTAAATAAAGCACACAATAATTGCAGACAGTCTCTGCCAGTAAATGGAACTAAAGGTTGCTGGGTATACCCTGGTGGACGTAGGGGTGGTAGCAACACCCCTGCAAAGTAGTAACAATAGTATACTAGGGTGGCAGTGACACACCCTGCAAAGTAGTAAACTGAGAAAGTGAACTAAATTCCTAGTAATAAGTGCAAGAGCAAACAACCAAGTGGTGGGATAAAAATGGGTGCACCGGAGGAAGCATAAGTTCGTATCGATTACAGAATGCAAGAAATGTAAACTTATCACGATAAGGCTGAGGTTACACAAAGGTGTACAGTTCAAGTACTAGGCAAAGTACTTACGCTATAAACGTTGACAAGGAGTTTTGTGACAGATGATGTTGCCCTCTGCATGTGGAATAGTAATTGATTGCATTTGGCCGACGTCTGATAAGTGTGAGTGCTCAAAGTAGTTAACTCTATTTTACCAAACAAAGAAATGCTCATTTTGTGAAAGAGAAATGTACTGCTTCACAGTTTGAACGAATGTTCACAAGAAATGGTGAGAGTCAGTACCCCTAATCCTATCTGAAACACTAATAGTCAGATTGTACAAAGGGTTTAAGTTTTCCACCCACAACATCCATTTACACACACTGTGTTATCAGCGGATGATTGTTTAGCATATCTGGCAGCAAAGAGTTTGACAAGGCAGCAACTCTATGTACACCTATTAAAACATATAACAGTGTTGAGACACAGATGTACATTGCCATTAATAAGATAAATCTATAATAAAATTAATATGTTGTACTTCTTGCTATTTTCTGCAGAAATCTAGAGTTATGCATCACCCAATAGAGTCCCCAACTGGCTAAAATCTTTGAAATTATGGTATCCATTTGGATATTCAGAAACAACATGCAAATGGCCTACATGCCAGCAAAAATCAACAGTTTCTTACAGTGTGAGAACAATGTATTACCACTTTTATGCTCTGCTGACTTCGTGTACGTGGACACAATTGTTATTGTTTAGCGTGAAGAATGGTACTTTTTTATGAGATGCACCCTGAAACTAGAACAATTTTAAAGCAATCAATGGAACTTAAAAGAAAGAAAGAAATACGGTAGTCCTTAGTAATGGATTGCTATACACTTCATTTCCATAACGCCACTCACTATTCTTATCAATAGTCTTTGCTAAGAGGAGGAAGTCAAAGGTAAGTTGGCCAGCATGCATGTACAAAGTAGTTGATAGCAATTATAAAATGACAGAAAACTTAGCAGGAATGGTTTCCATAGCATCAGTTTTGTTTTCCACGAGCCTTTGGAAGCAAGGGTTTCTTATTACTTTTATAACAGTTGACAGTATAACGGTTGCAATGTTCAACCATACGATGAAGGTAGAACAGATGGTGTATCTTTGGCATTGCACACAAGATCTTTTTAAAATGTGACAGCCACACGAAAGTCTGTTCTGCTGCCATAGTGTTTGCATTAGGCATTTCTTCTTTCAGAGCGCTCGGATTGTATTTTTCCTTGCATACCTTGTCTTTATGATTCCTGATGTGAAGGCTGTCAATAAGTTTATTCAAAGAAATCCATGCCTTGTCCCATGGAGTTGGCCATGGAAGTAGCTTCTTCGCTGCCCGTAGACCATCCAAGTGACACATGTTGTCATAGGCCAAAAAGATCTTTGACTAATTGGCTGGATTTAAACTCTTTAGAATTACAAAGAGCCATGACAGAACAATTATGAAAACTTGTGAAGGGCTTTCTACCTAAAAGCAAAATTTATAAGAAGTGAAAGGTATATACAGTCAACTCTCTTTTAAGTGACCACCCTGGGCGACGGACAAATTGGTCGTCTACGGTGGGTGCTTGCGTACAGGAAAAATCAACAAAACCAGCTCAATGCTGAACTGGCTGATTAGCTACATAAAAGTATCACCTTAATTATTAGCTCAAATCATGCACATATAAACTAAGTTATAAATCTTTTTTTTTTCACATGCAACAATTTTCGGGAAATGTTCAATAGAGGGAGCCGATCATTGTCTCTTGCTAATTCCTGTTTGCCTTAAAATCTCATTTATATGGAAACTGTTATTATCTGTCATCAGTCCAGTTTGTGATATTAGTAATCGGAACTTTTGTAATTTCTGAGTAAAGATTTGCTAACGATCATACGTGATCAGGTCGAGTGGTCAGTTAATGTAAACAGGAAACAAAAGAATATGTATTTAAGTTCTGCTCTAAAAACTGGTCGCGGGCACTTTTGGTTTCAAAATATGACAAGCAGTTTGATTTTTATTTCCCTTGTTCTCAGATTATGGTAATTAAATTACACACGCAAATAAGAATGAAACTGGCTTCTTTGTTTCTAAATTATAATCGAACAACAAATTGTCTTGATATAGTCGAGACTCACTTGAATAGGGGATTCCACTTGTCGATAATCCTACCTCCTCTAAAAATGAGCAAATGACCTCGTGACCACTTCTGAAGCCATTGCTTGGCACCTGTATCTTTGTTACAAGAAGTTGGTTCTGTTTCAGTGCATTCACCAAGTACACTGCTCATGGCAGCATAGTCCCTTTCAATGAACTCTGTGTTTCCTGTTTCAACATTGAAATATAAACAGTGCTGCTTTAAAAACTGATTTGAATAAGCCAAATTGATAACAATACTTAGGGAGTGTACAGACAACTATACAAATGAAGCAATTTATACAGTACCAATTATTAACTTATGCACAACCTAACTAACAATAACTTCAAAATATCCGTGTCAAAACATTTTCAATGCAATCATTCTTCCCCAATACAAATATGTACAAACAACTAATCGTATTACTGACCAGGAGCAAACATATTACATTCTGTTTGGAAAGGTACATCTTATTAGTTATAGTGTTCTACATCTTAATTACCTTGACACTCCACAGCACTGTTTCCTAGTTGTGACAATTCATCATGCTGAAATGACGACAGTACAGCATCAACTCTAGTGACCTCCTGGCTTGACATATCCTCATTGGACTGCTCGCCTAAATGTTAATGCAACACAAGGGACTAAGTAGACTGAAATATACAGAAGTCATTGTGTTGTCAACTAACATTAAACTCATCTCCATCGGCTTAGTTCGGGAACAGATGCCTGAAAGGTGGTGGAGCCAGGTGCAACTCTGACAGCAAGTAGGTATCCAATGTCAACCCCATGAATGGCAATCATCAAGACATCATCTGAACACCTCAGTGGAACACGTAATGCTTACCATAGAAGCGGATGGGAGCTTGACAAGAGTGAACGCCAAATGACCTTTGGATGAGCGATGCAATGAAAACAACTGCATAAGAGCACTGTGTCCAGCTTAAAAGAGGACCACTGAACAGCACTGTAATGAGATTCACCTTGCCTAAATGTCATTTAGCCTCATTCAACAGTGTGATTTAATTGAGAATTATACAGAAGTTGTGTAGCTTGAGTGACAATGTTTTTCCAAGTGTTATACATTTTACAGACACTAAAACTCTGGTTTAACCAAGTACAAAGAAATGCGTTGTATCAAACAACAAAACTGAAAAAATAACAATACAACTTTAAGCGGATACTTACAAAACATGTACTCTAAAACCTTTCTTTTAGGTCTTTGCCTGTAGGTGTCACCTTTTGTCTGGTGTACTCCTTTTGAACCTCTAACTGAGCCCTTCATTACTACCAAAAAAATAACAATACAACTTTAAGCGGATACTTACAAAACATGTACTCTAAAACCTTTCTTTCAGGTCTTTGCCTGTAGGTGTCACCTTTTGTCTGGTGTACTCCTTTTGAACCTCTAACTGAGCCCTTCATTACTACCAGTAATTAATAATTAATATTATTTTTATCCCGAGTGACATGACTGGAATATCAATTCTCTCTGCTCCAGGTTGCACTGCAAATATAAACAGAAATTACACTAACCAATCAATGGCAATCAATAATATTACAAGTTACTGCTAAGAAACACTTATTACCTATCTCTGCTTCACTGCGTTGAATTCCGCAATATGCCAAAAATCCTCGCAGATCAGTAGGGATATTGGGATGATTTCTGGCTAAAATAGGTATTGAAGATGTTCACTGCAGAATGCCTTTCTAGCTCTGGGGGAGGCAGTGCAGACATTTGGATAATTTATTAAGGGTAATCCCTTAACAACATTCTAAATTCAAGAAAACAATACAAATCTTAATACCAAAAGAAATATTTCTGTATGAAATACTAGCTTGACTTCAGGTCTGTACTTAGAATGCATACTTCATGAACCCCTTCTTTAACTAACCAGGATGACAAAAACATACAACAAAATAAAATGAAATAAAATTGCATTTACTTGCCTCTGCATCATACAGTGGGAAAACATTAGTTTCCACTGGCCATCAACTACCCAAAGCTGTCCACAACCTAAGGACAAGAAATCACATATCTAGTATTTATATTGAAAATTTTGCCTCATCTGTACTCAACACCCATAAACCAATTGCGTGGCTGCCTGTGGAAGACGATGCACGCTATGAAATGCCCAAGCAGGGTATGGTTGAAATGATTTGAATTCTCTGTAGCCATTAGCAATAACAAACCTGATATGTCGGAGTTATTTGTTCTATGAGATTCGATTGGGTCTGACTTGCAATCGCAAGCAAGTAGCCACATAATTCGTAATGCGAGTAAAAGTGAATGTGGATATTTGAAGAAGGGTGAGTTAAAAAAATTAAAAAAAAAAAGGTAGGGCATTCTGCTTGCGAGTGAAACTGTGAATCGACCTGGATGATGAAACAGTGTGAATTTTTTTTTTAGCAAAAACAAACATGATACCTTGGATTTATTTATTCTATTCTATGTGACTGGGTCTGACTTTGAACATGTGCAATTCACCATGCAATTCGTAATATGATGAAAGTAAATCACTGGTAGGTTTCCTTACTCGAACATGGATATTTGCCAAAGGGTAAATTTCTTCTGAATATTGACGCCATGCAATTTGCAATAGTTTGTCCCTAAAGATAATTGTGTTTTTGAAGCTGTCGAATCAACTCACAGTATATGTTTTTCCACAATACAAACACCAAATGCTATTTCCAAACTGTTGTTTACATCAAATAGCGCATCCCATGCATACGCTCCCCCTGGCATCTTTGTTAGGTAAAGAACTTTTTTCTTACCACGTTCCTTGCAAGCATCGGAGCAGTCTTCTGATGAGTGACTGTACACTGTTTTGGCATGGAAATTGTCAATTTTCTCCATGACCATTTCTCGATCCCTATCTGTTTTAAGCAAACCGAAGAAATCCAGGTTTCCCAGATCTAGTCATGCTTGTTGGATATATGATGAATATGCAGTTAATTAAATCCAATTGATAACAGGCATATCATCTACTCCTGAAATTGAAGGGGCATGACCTTCATCTCAAATCAGAAAAGCTCCGTAAATAATTATGTTATTACAGTCATATTATGGTGAACTAATAGGAGTGAAGAGTAACGTCATCTTATGAGTAAAAATTCCACAGTCAAATGCATTGCGCTGCTTTGGGGTTCGTTTCTCAATGCACTGCTTCCAGTCACAGGAAGTCCATTTTTTTCCCAAAAAATTGTGGACTCTTTGAATGAAATTTCTGCAAATGAAGTCAATACAATGCAATCAAATCGAGGAACTTCCTTAACATACGGAAATTAGAAATATTGTTATTATTATTATTATTATTATTATTATTAGAACTTTCAAAACTGATCGTCACTCGGTCAAAACTGCATGTAATGTTGAACAGTCATAATGAATCAACACACATAAGTGACAACTGGTAGAAAATGGTCTATAAAAACAAATCCTTATCAGCATTTGGACCATTTTTGGTCAATGCTTGGCTTACTGGTAATTAACATCTCCCAATATTAACTAATCAAAGGCTCCTTGGAGAGACAAAAGTCAAAAGTGTTCTAAGGGACAGCTGACTTAATGCTAAATTCTGGTTTTGATGGTCAGCAGTTGAGGACTAAAAAACAAACTCAGTGGTTGTACATAGTTTTAAATCTCCCTGTTGTGGGAGAATCATACGCGTTAGGTATCACCACTATCAAGGAAGTCAAACTGACGAGTGAAGCGCGCTGGTTTTTGACATTTTTGACAGCATTTTGACAACTATATGTCAGATTTTGAGACGTGCACATTCACATGCATTTGATCGGCTTTTTCTTTTTCTTTTTTTTTTATGCGAGCTTGAGTTTCCGCCTTTAATCCTTGATTTTACAAGGACTCATTGCGATTACAATGTTAATAAGATAAGGGCAAAAGTTTCTTAACGCTGTTCAGGCACCAAGGTCGAAAAACAGTCAGCCAAGCTGAGTAAAAACACTCGTTCGCTTACAAAGAAAACAATGTAACAAAACAAACAAACAATTATCAACTACTTCTTTGCGTCCAAAACGAGTGCAGATGATTGTTATTTATATCCAGTCGAGAGAAAAATACAAGTTTCATACCTAAACAAAAGCAACAACGATTAAACCAAATGTTAAGCTCCTATATATTTAATGTACCTCACTGTCCTTTGTTGTAGAGGTTTCTACCACTTGAAACTATGTAAGCTTCAGTAGAGTAAAAACAAGCATCTGCAAAAATAGCAAACGGTTTGTCCAAAGAAAGAGCTTCTTCCACAGAGTTTGAGCTACTCGTTCCTCCCATAATACAGGTGAATTGTTAAGTGACCTTTCTTGGTGAGAGGCAAGATGCCAAGGTAAAGTGAAAGCCGTTGAAGCGTTGAATGCTACTGCCTTTTGAACCGGCACAATCAGTCCAAGTTTGAAGCTTTTCTTGAGAAAAATCTTTCGCTCTTCCTTTTATCACTTGAAAATTCACCTTCCGGAGTATCTTTTGACAAGTTCTTGATTTTTATGCTTTTTACGTGAATGTAAAAACAAACTTCAATCAAAGAAGATGAAGTTGTTTTGTGCAAAACGAAGAAACCAACTGAATGTGAAATTACGAGCTGCAGAATGCGCACGAAAAATTAAGCCTCATTTTGGTTTGGGTGCCCCACAGCCATTTTTACCATGAGAAAAGCAGTTGACGGGTTTCTGTAGGTATGGTGCTCTGCTTTGCTGTCCTCTAGGCCACTGGGCAGCTCCACTACAATGTAACTGACCAACATGCAAGCAATGGCCTTCATTGGAGCTGCTACTGGCACATAGCAACAGCTTTGGCAGATCAACCATAACTTTTACAGCAAAAGTTAAGATGTCAAATTTAAATAAACATTAAATACCAAGCTTACCTTACAGCTTGGAAGTGACTTTCTTCCACAACGTCATCTACTTTATGATCAATGGAATCATAAAGGCACATTGACTTAGTGATCAGGTTAACAATCTGGATAGAGTACACAGTCAATAAGAATCTCACAAAGCAAAACTAACTTCTTTGTCTGTCAACTGCTACTTCACCATTAATTTTGTTTAAATTTCACACAAAATGTACAAAATAATACTGTAATTACTAAACTTTTAAAAACTTACAATTACTTTCCAATGAGCTTTGTGGCTAATAGGAATGACCCATGCCTCCTTCTCCAATAAATTGACCTTCAACAGAAATAATAGTTATTTAAAAGTACAGTTTAATACATTGTATATAACTAATAGGAACAAGGATTGCATTATTAAATCTAGTTAAGCTAGAGGCCATAGATGATGTTAATCTGAAATAAGGTTAAGACAAACATGACAAATGTCTTGTCCTTTTGAGGAGATTTTACTTCAATATCAAATCATGGAACTTTGCAGATTGAGAGGAAGCCCAAAAGTTTCAGTTCATTCGTGTGAGTGGTTGTTTAATGCAAATTATGAAATTAACTAACAAATGCACACTACATGTACCACTTACCTGACAGACAGAATGAAGACTTTTTTCTGGTGTACTTCCTTCCCATTTCTTCCAACGTTGGAGAAAAAATGAGCTGAAGATGTAGACCAGCTTTCCCTTTAAATTTGGAAGGATAAAACAGTAACTCATATGTATTACTTTTTTGAAAAAAAATGAAAAAATACGGCCAATGCAATAATCTCACCATCCTTTGGAACTTCATTGCAAGAAGAGCATTATATGTATTTATCCCCAAGGAAAAGGAAAACATTGACATGAATTCTTGAAACTCAGTTTTGAACATGAGTGAATTCTCTAAACAGATATATGGACACATGTACATGTAAAATATTATGATTAATGTAAACTACAATATTCATTTCTTCTCTAAGGGATCAGAATAGGGTAGACATTCAAACTCTCTTCTCTCTAAGAACTATTGGTACAGTGTACAAGCAATTACTGTTCAAGATAGCAAACAAATTAAAACTTCCATAACAGCTAAAACAGTCAGAGGTTAAGGTACACTGTATTTCTCTTAGAGTGCAGTTATACCTGTAACCATGATATTGTCCCAGCTACATGTTCTTAAGTAAAACAAAATAAAAAATTATCAAATCTTTTTGTTTCATGCCAATACAGCAGTCATGATGTCCTTTTTACGTGAATGTAAAACAACTTCAATCAAAGAAGATGAAGTTGTTTTGTGCAAAAGAAGAAACCAACTGAATGTGAAATTACGAGCTGCAGATATGCGCACGAAAAATTAAGCCTCATTTTGGTTTGGGTGCCCCACAGCCATTTTTTACCATGAGAAAAGCAGTTGACGGGTTTCTGTAGGTATGGTGCTCTGCTTTGCTGTCCTCTAGGCCACTGGGCAGCTCCACTACAATGTAACTGACCAACATGCAAGCAATGGCCTTCATTGGAGCTGCTACTGGCACATAGCAACAGCTTTGGCAGATCAACCATAACTTTTACAGCAAAAGTTAAGATGTCAAATTTAAATAAACATTAAATACCAAGCTTACCTTTACAGCTTGGAAGTGACTTTCTTCCACAACGTCATCTACTTTATGATCAATGGAATCATAAAGGCACATTGACTTAGTGATCAGGTTAACAATCTGGATAGAGTACACAGTCAATAAGAATCTCACAAAGCAAAACTAACTTCTTTGTCTGTCACTGCTACTTCACATTAATTTTGGTTTAAATTTCACACAAAATGTACAAATAATACTGTAATTACTAAACTTTTTAAAAACTTACAATTACTTTCCAATGAGCTTTGTGGCTAATAGGAATGACCCATGCCTCCTTCTCCAATAAATTGACCTTCAACAGAAATAATAGTTATTTAAAAGTACAGTTTAATACATTGTATATAACTAATAGGAACAAGGATTGCATTATTAAATCTAGTTAAGCTAGAGGCCATAGATGATGTTAATCTGAAATAAGGTTAAGACAAACATGACAAAATGTCTGTCCTTTTGAGGAGATTTTACTTCAATATCAAATCATGGAACTTTGCAGATTGAGAGGAAGCCCAAAAGTTTCAGTTCATTCGTGTGAGTGGTTGTTTAATGCAAATTATGAAATTAACTAACAAATGCACACTACATGTACCACTTACCTGACAGACAGAATGAAGACTTTTTTTCTGGTGTACTTCCTTCCCATTTCTTCCAACGTTGGAGAAAAAATGAGCTGAAGATGTAGACCAGCTTTCCCTTTAAATTTGGAAGGAAAAACAGTAACTCATATGTATTACTTTTTTGAAAATAAAATGAAAAAATACGGCCAATGCAATAATCTCACCATCCTTTGGAACTTCATTGCAGAAGAGCATTATATGTATTTATCCCAAGGAAAAGGAAAACATTGACATGAAATTCTTGAAACTCAGTTTTTGAACATGAGTGAATTCTCTAAACAGATATATGGACACTGTACATGTAAAATATTATGATTAATGTAAACTACAATATTCATTTCTTCTCTAAGGGATCAGAATAGGGTAGACATTCAAACTCTTTCTTCTCTCTAAGAACTATTGGTACAGTGTACAAGCAATTACTGTTCAAGATAGCAAACAAATTAAAACTTCATAACAGCTAAAACAGTCAGAGGTTAAGGTACACTGTATTTCTCTTAGAGTGCAGTTATACCTGTAACCATGAATATTGTCCCAGCTACATGTTCTTAAGTAAAACAAAATACCAAAATTATCAAATCTTTTGTTTCATGCCAATACAGCAGTCATGATGTCCTTATTTTCTTGTGATCACAACATGAACTTCTCAAAAAAGTAAAAAGTTAACAAGGAGACACAAAGTAGTAAGTTCTATTTGTACAACTGTATAGTAATGCAAATTCATTTCTGTTTGATGCTCACCTCATCATTTATCCAGCATTCTTCATGATTTAAGCCAAGTGTCCATTGCTGAAATCGTTGCAAGGACTCTAAGGAGATGTAGTTATTCTGATTCATGGAAGAGATATCTGGAGTTGTTGTTATATTATTTGAAAAGGTTCATTGATGGTCAAACTGTTGCTCTGACAATCAGTGTTCCTACAACTGCTGTCATCACTGTTCACCTGCTTTTGTGCACCTCTGCGCTGGTACTGCCGTCACCACTGATCACCATTCCTTCATGCACCTCTGTACTGGCACTGCTGTCACCACTGTTCACCCTCCTTTGTTCACCTCTGTACTGGTACTGCTGTCACCACTGTTCACCTTCCTTTGTGCACCTCTGTACTGGCACTGCTGTCACCACTGTTTACCCTGCCTTTGTGCACCTCTGCACTGGCACTGCTGTCACCACTGTTCACCCTGTCTATGTGTACCTCTGCACTGGCACTGCTGTCACTACTGTTCACCCTGCCTTTTGTGTACCTCTGTACTGGCACTGCTGTCACCAATGATCACCCTGCTTTTTGCACCTCTGTACTGGCACTGCTGTCACTACTGTTCACCCTGCCGTTGTGTACTCTGTACTGGCACTGCTGTCACCACTGATCACCCTGCCTTTGTGCACCTCTGCACTGGCACCGCTGTTCACCACTGTTCACCCTGCCTTTGTGCACCCCTGCACTTGCACCGCTGTCACTACTGTTCACCCTGCCTTTGTGTACCTCTTTACTAGCACTGCTGTCACCACTGATCACCCTGCACTGGCACTGCTGTCAGTACTGTTCACCTTGCCTTTGTGTACCTCTGTACTGGCACTGCTGTCACCACTGATCACCCTTCCTTCATGCACCTCTGTACCGGTACTGCTGTCACTGCTGTCACTGCTGTTCACCCTGCCTCTGTGCACCTCTGTACTGGCACCGCTGTCACCACTGATCATTCTTCCTTTGTGCACCTCTGCCCTGGCACTGCTGTCACCACTGTTTGCTATGTCTTTGTTACTTTTTACCTTCATATTGGCACTTCTGTATTTTTTCCAGTTGCCTGTCTTGCTTTCCTTTGTTTCCTCGTTATGGGTTAATTTGACTGGCATGCTGTCCATATTCCCTGGTTCATGTTTTAGAAAATTCAGTGATTTTAGAAAAAGTCTCTTGTTTTCTTTACATAAATCCTTTATCTTAAACTGTTTTTATTGTGCATATTGAGCAAAAGTAATTATATCATGAGCTATGTTGGTTTGCGAAAGATTAATCTTTCAACTTGACTACCACCTCAGCAGAAAATTTAATCACCAGTTATTCAGGATTTTGCAAAATGTTTTAAGTTAATTTAAACATTTAGCAAAATCCTGAATCACTAATGATCTGGAAATACCCTGTAGGCCTAACTAATGCCTATTCTGTTAAGGGCTTCTGGACAAATTGACAGGAGTATGCATTGAGGGGGCCTGAACCAGAGATTCTGAGTTGCAAGAACTATCGCAACCACCCTTAGCCAAAATGAATTCTATATCAAAGTCATTAAAATATCTGCAGATATGAAAGTATGATAATTGGAAGCTGTGTTCTGTCTTGACAACTGATGGGAAAGCTGGTGATCAACAGTAAAATAGTGAGCTGGCAAGTCTGTTTTAATTTAGCTTGAGATGGGGTTTGGACAAATTAAAATATTAAAAAAATTCTGATTTTAGAAAAGTCTCTTGTTTTAGTCACGTAAATCCCTTATTTTAAATTGTTTTTGAGTTGTGCATATTGAGCAACAGTAATTATATCATGAGCTATGTTGGTTTGCAAACGATTAATCTTTGAAACTTGATTACCACCTCAGCAGAAAATTTAATCACAGTTATTAAGGATTTTGCAAAATGTTTTAAGTTAATTACAACATTTAACAAAATCCTGAATCACTAGTGATTTGGAAGTACACTGTAGGCCTAAATAATGCCTATTCTGTTAACGGCCCCTGGACAAATTGACAGGGATTTGCATTGAGGGTTGTGAGTTGAGTTGTTGAGTTGTGCATATTGAGCAACAGTAATTATATCATGAGCTATGTTGGTTTGCAAAAGATTAATCTTTCAAACTTGATTACCACCTCAGCGGAAAATTTAATCACCAGTTATTCAGGATTTTGCAAAATGTTTTAATTTAATTAAAACATTTAACAAAATCCTGAATCACTAATGATTTGGAAGTAACTTGTAGGCCTAAATAATGCCTATTCTATTAAGGGCTCCTAGACAATTGACAGGAATATGTATTGATGGGGCCTGAACCAGAGATCCTGAGTTGCAAGAACTATCGCGACCACCCTTAGCAAAAATGAATTCTATATCAAACTTATTAAAATTTCTGCACATATGAAAGTATCATAATTGGAAGGTGTGTTCTGTCTTGACAACTGATGGGAAAGCTGGTAAGTCTGTTTTAATTCAGCTTGAGATGGGGTTTGGACAAATTAAAATATTAACACAAAGACTGGTAGCGTTAACAACAAATTTGGTTGAAATACCTTTTATACTTAGCTTATGCCATGGAAGATCTTTAACTCCGTAGTCATAGCGCAGTTCTTCACCACCATAATGTCTCGGCGTGCATAAAGTGCAAGATACACCTTTGATCCTTCTTTGATTTTTCTCATCACACAGTTGGCTTTATTAGGCAATGCGTCATTCACGAGTCTTCCAAATCCACTTGATAATGTGGCATCCACACTGAAAAATCAACAAAACTTGCCACTATTAGTTAAAAACCCAATTGTTATACCCTGGTGCTTAGATATACTTGTACCTTACAGTTAACTTTATTGATTTTCAATAGTCATTGCAATAAGATTGAAAAATAATGACCCACAAAGAAAGATATTCCACACAATTATTGCATCATTGGGGGGAGAGGTGGGGGAAACAGATCAATTAGATAGCTGTATACAAAAACATAGCGAGTTGTTTTTTTTTATTCTTATTTTGGTTATTTTGTCAAATTGCAGTCAAATTCCAAAGAATAAATGGTATTAAATAAATGTTCTTCAGTGGTCTATTGCAAGTCGTAAGGAAAAAAAAGGTAAAAAGAAGAAAAATAAAACGAGAGCAACAGAATGAGTTTGGAGGGAGAGAGTAAGATTCATTGTGGCTGTTTTTATCCCTTTTTATACATACTTTCCTTCCATTAATGATGAAATTGTGGCACTGTACTGCACTGTGTTGAGAGATATGGTTCTTAAGACCCCTATCATGTTAACAGTTTTAGGTGCTAATTTACTAGCTTTGTAAACTTACTTTTCGCGATAAAAGCAAATGATGTTACAAGCAAAACAACTGCTTTAAAATGGCTTACTAAAAGCACTTTGAACCATCTTTAAAAAAAAGAGAAAGCTTCCTAAGTCTGCATCATATTCTTCTTCCCTTGAAAACCCTTCATCCTGTGTGATAAGTTCTCCTTTGTATTCCAGCAGAAACTGACCCTTTAGGAACACCTTTGTTGTAAACACACCTCTCCCTGGGGTAATTGATGAAAAAAAGGGTCTATAGCCAAACATGACAGAAAATAATGCCTAACATATAAAGGAACATGACAGAAACATCTCCACAGACTTCCAAAGGCTGTATCTTAAAATGTACCTCCACAGAGGCAACAAGTATTTCATGAGGTTATTCCTCCTGGCAGTCTGTATTCTATGTTCATTTTTAATTTCAATTTAATGTTGAATAATTTGGCAAAATATGAATGAAGCTGTTGCTGTTGAATTGCATCACCCTTAAAAGTCTCATTTTCTATTGCAACGAGTTTGGCGAAAATCAGTGTAGGGAGTAATTTAAATGTCTCCTATCCTTGTTGAGCAAACATTTTCGAAGCAGTTCAAGAAATCAAAATCCCCTCTAAAACCACTCTGTGTTATCATGCTTGACCATAATCAGCTGAATAAAAACTCAGAGGAAGATAATTAACAGTTTGTGAAATTTTTGTAAGTAATTTGTACAGAGTTCCCGTCAAAGCCACACTGAAACATAATTATTATCATGTGTGGATAGGTGAGAGTTCCACTGACAGTGAATAGACACGAAAATTCTAATGCAAAATTTAATACACAAATCACCGAGATAGAGTATATGTCGATACACTTTGGGTAGTGATAGTCTTGCTCTTCGTTTATATATGCTCAAACATTTCTGTGTGTATAATAAAACTGTGATACATGCATGCTAAAGTAAGAATCAATTGTTGAGTTGCTGTTCCTGTAGTTCAGAATTGTTTCCTTTCTTCAACAAGAAATCTTTTACATCATATCTCAACATAAGCTAGGATAAAATACACCGTACATATGACACTGATAATTTAGCAGTTCACTTCCCAATAAAGTCATTGATAAATCTTTCTTCAAATCCGTCTTGGTCTATGCCTTGAACTAAATATTGTGGCACATGTTCTTTCTGAATAAGAATGAACCAATGCTTATAAATATAAACAGATTGTGCTGGCAGCTGGTTGCATTTTGAGCAGAGGAAATCACGCATCTTGGACAGTGGCTCGTACCTCTCCCCCTCCTCCCTCAGGGGTGAATTGGTTAAGTTCAACTTATGTCTGCTCTCTGCATGTTCACCGATGTAGCCTTCAAATTATATATCTAATGACTACTTGAAGAGGCATTTTGTTGCAGCTACCTCCAGGGGATTACCCAACTGGCATCACATTGAGGGGAAAAGCCCAGTATAGGGTTTGAAATTTGCGATCTATGAACTTTTTGCGCTAAACAAAAATTGTAACTTGTGGAGAAAGACCGGGTGGTGAACTTTTTTCACAAGCAATTGGAGGGGCTAGTTCTCACGTCTGACTGTTAGTGCAAATGATTTGTCTTTACAAGTTACTTAGATAAAATCATTGTTGAGATTTGTATGTGTGGCTTTACTGAGTTTTACAAGTATCAACTACCATAAAAGCTCTATTAAGCCCCCCGTTTGGAAGTCGGTTTTTGTAATACCCCCCCCCCCCCTCCCCCATTTTGGGACATGAGATTTTGTTATTATTCCCTCTTACAAAATCCACTTCATGCGGCCCATTTGGTTTGTTTTTAAACAAATATATACTCAAAACATAATACTGTTTGCTGCTTTGTATTAATAATAATAATAATAATGATAATAATAAATAATAACTTAAAAGCTTATATAGCGCATGGTACATGACAGAATGATCACATGCGCTTTACATAAATTAAAATACTAATAAAGTTATCAGTTCCTATGAGCTAATTTATACTAAAGTTTCACTGCAGTTGTTTGAGTTTTGTACAAAAACCTATTTTAAGACGAAAAGCACATTTAAGATTTGAAATAAGCCCCCTTCCTTTTAAGGCCCCCTCTCTAATAAGCCCCCCCACCCCCCGTCAATAAGGCCTGAAAGGCCTATTTCGTGCAACATGTGCATGGCTGCAATTGCATTTTGATGTTTAATATTTAATATCAATTACTCAGCGACATGCGATTTGGAAATACTTGGACATGTCAATTAAGGTCCTTGACAATGCTCGCGATTCAAGTGGAAAATGATGAGCACCCACCCATCAGCGTATAGGCAGAATTTTATATGGGGCCTAAAGGAAATTTGCCAAAATCAAATTCTACTGGTGGACGATGCTGTCGGGGTTGCTCCCACTGTACTACAAGTTAAGACCATTTATTGTGAGACAGTAGACTCAGATCAGAGAGGGCCCCAAAATTTATTTACCAGAGGTAATCAGTGACGTGTTTGCTTTGTACTTAAACGTCTTTTTCACCCTGGCCTATCGAAACCCGAGCCTTTCAGTGTACCTCTACCTGTTATAGCTCATGCACCGAAAGAAAGAAAGTTGAGAGAAAGTTGTTTGTTGACTACGGCTCCAGACCTGTCCAAACAGTCCTAATACGTGAGAATGCCTACGTTGTAAATATTAAAACTTGCACTTACCCGCTGCAAACGTCTGCTCCTCCCCGCCATCTCAGATTTATCTTTGATACCAGTGAAAAGCAATATTAAGCTTAAGCCGACCAGTGCCGCTAACTATAACAAACAATATGAAACACTGGTAAGTATTTGTACCTCCTAATTTCAAACCAAGAAGGAGGAATGTAAGAAAAGGTTTGAAACATTTTTGTCTGAAAATTTAACATGATTAGATTTGTATCCTTCTCAGTCGCTACGTACAAAGCGTTCGCTGTTAGTAAATACGTGGTATACTTTTAACATGACATGTCTCAGTTACCTCCACAAGTTTACCGCCAGTTAATATTGGAAAAGAAAGGTTACTGGTGTCCACTCGCTTACATGTACAAGCTCACTCAGTCGCGGTAATTCTTGTTCCCTATCATGTGGCTATCGCAATACAGCCGTGTAAACGTTTCCTGCACAATATACCAAATTGCATTAACTGAATAAATAAAAACTAAGTCACAGACATATATTCAGACAAAATACTAGAGGGCAACCATGCCATACGCTCTGACATTGTTCTATCTGTCTCCTAAGTTTCCCGCCAAATTTACCCGCCTAACTACTCGCAGCTATCTACATCTGTGTTGTTTTCGACCTAATCGCGCGCTCCACTCCTTGAAACGGTTTCTCTCTTCTCAACAAGGCAAGCGCAATTGTCGTAGATTGTGATTATCAACGATAAATCTGTTCCACTATTCGAGACTGAAATTTTGTGTTGTATAAACTGATTTTGCAATGAACATAGAATTTTTGTACGTGCTAAAGACAACATTTCCGCTCAATATTCTATAATTGCATGTAATATAGTACGAGGAAAACAGCTACAGATAAACGCCGCATTTTCCCGCCTAATTTCTCACTGC
>JAEMWC010000053.1:1325000-1330000 GCA_016490735.1 Pachyseris speciosa | reverse complement strand
TGTTATTGTGTTTGGCAATGTATGATAATGAGTACGGAACAAAGAAAACAACATTGAATAGTACAACATATACAAGTTACAAAAGAAAGAAAAGGATACTTTCTGGAGGAAATTCATCAACATTTTTTTTTTCAGAAAAGAGCAGTCAGTGATGCCCTGGAAAGGGAAAGGAAGTGGTTGAATTCTCTTGCAAGCAAGGTAACATTGCACCAGAAATTGATTTTAGAACATATTTTGTGTTTTCCCCCAGTCATGGGGCTGGCATCAACCAGTTTTTCAACCGTTAATATTTAACATTAAGTTATCCATTTTAACATCATTTTCTAAACTGTGGTGAAATGTTTCCCTATGATTGAGTAGTTATAGCCTTGGAATAACAACTTGTGTATTCTAATACACAGGTGAAGAGAGTTAAAAGGAAACAAGCAGTTGCAAGAGCCTTCCTTACTTCCCACAATTTCCAGCACAACAGGAAGCAGTTGACCCCAGAGATAACAAGTTAGTGAGATAGCTATACTAACATAGATGTGGTCCAATTTTATCCTTGGCTTAGGATATTTTCTCCCTTTGTTTTAAGCTAATAATATTATAATATTATTGTCATACATTACAAAAAACAAAGGGAGGAAAAATTTAAACCAAGGATGAAATTGAACCACAGCATAGATATTCATATTGATTGGTAGATAGATATTTATCAATAAGAATATATCAGGCAATCTGTAGCTAAAGCCTTTTGACTCTTTCATTAGTCAGTTTTGTGTAAGCTGCATAACAAGACAGTTAAATTATTTATCCAGACACTATTGGTGAGTGGTTTAATACAGGCGTTAGTTAATAACATTTTGTTTCCCTTTAGGGAAGAGGAAAACACTCAAGAGGCAACGTGAACCATCTCAACTGTGTGATGCTAATTCAGAGAGATTTAAAGTTCCCACGAGTGAAATTTCAGGCAGACGGAGAAGGGATGAAACCCTAGAGAGTTGTAAACAAATTCACGGAGGAACATCAGATAACAGAAAGCCTGCCTTAGATGGCATGTGGTTAACTATGGTAAAGAAAACTAGACCCAAACAACTTTTTAATTATGTTTCAAACTCTAGTAAAGTTGTAAATAAAGTCATAGGATCAGTTGTGAAACATTTTGTTGGAAACTTTGAATGTAGTGATGTGAACAGCATGCGAAGTGTGAAAGTGCTGTACAGTAATGGCTTAATGAGTTAGGAAAAGTACAAAGCAGTCAGGTCCAATTTGTCCATGTCTACTAGCATTACTAGCAAACAAAGAAGAACATTTCAAGTAATGAAGGGTGTGAGAATCCCAAAGCTTTTGACTTATGACAAGGTAAAGCAATATGTTAATTGCACTTGGAATGCAGCTACAGTTCATGATTTCTCTGAGTTGTATGAGGATTTAGATGAAAGTCAGCAGGTTAATGGGGCATACAGAGAGCTCACTGATATTGTGCTTGAATTGGCAGACCTCGTTATTTGTATTGATGAAACATTGGGTGAAAAGTCACACATTTTGTATTTCAATAATGACAGATATCACTTTCATGTTGTATGTGGGGCTGACGGTGCACCTTTCGGTAAAGATGATGAGGCTACGGCCTGGTTGATATCTTTTCTCAACAGTGGAAGTCACATTACAAGTGAAAAAGAAAATTTTCTGTTGGCTGGAGCCAATTGCTCTGAAAATCACATTGTTATGCAAAGGTTTGCTAGGAGACTTATTCATGAATTTCAGTCAATTGAAAAAAAGACCTTTTCAATAAGAAATTGCACTGTGAAATTTTCATTAAAATTGTTCCCTCTGACATGAAATTTTTAGCATCGTACTCTGGGGAGCTAAGTAATGCAGCTTACTACTTTTCTTCTTTTGGGGATGTAAATGACGGTAACAAGAACATTACAAATGGGTCTCTTGGGCCGAAGCCTGAAAATACATGGCACCCATGGGTTTTCTCAGAGAGACTAGAGGTAGCTGCAGCTGTAAGTGAACTGAAAGAAAAGCTTGCCAAGACTTCTCTTGCAGAATCGACAAAGAGAACAAAAGTTCTTAATTTCATTAAGGCAAAGAGTTCAAGGCAAGAACATGAACCTTTAATTGGTCCATTTGTCGAAGTTGGGTTTGCAGAGCCCCTTCACAATGCAAATAATGCATGGCAGTTTATCCACAATACCATTCTGTCTATGAGTGTTGATAAATCTAACATTCCTTCTTCATGCAAAGATATTACTGATGTTCCTGAGAATTCTTGTTTTGCAAAGTATCTTTCTGCACCTAAAAACAGAGGTAAGGGGAGGAAGGCTACTAAAAAAAAAGTGAAAAAGTGGTTCAACAGTGGCCGAAAAGGGAGTTTTGACTACAGATTCACAGGTAAAGAAACCAAGAAACTTTGTCACAAGTTTATGTACCTTGTTGCTGCTTTAGAAGGTGAGGGGGATCCACCTGAAACCCAATTGAGGCTTTCTGCAATTGCCTATTCTGCTTTAGAACTGAGAGGTGCAGTGTCACTATTTTCAAGGGTAAATATAGAAGATAGAGATTTGAGTGAACTACAAGGTCATTGTCGAAGATTCTTTAATGTAGTTTCCACACTGCTTCATCATGTCAGCCCTACTGTCTGGACAATAGGCTATGCTGTCCCATATCACACTCAAATTTTATTTAACAAGTATAAAATGGGTTTGGGTGTCAACAGCATGCAAGGTCGGGAGGCCAAACATGTAAGGTTACAGCAGTACGCAAAGCATGCTAGTCGTGCATCAAGATGGGAAGTTGTTCTCAAACATGACTTTGTTTCCAACATTTGGCTTAGAAGGGCTGACCCACATCACTTTGGGTATTCAAAGTGTACCAACCAATACATCCCATCATATATCAACACTGACAGCTTTTGCTTTTGGTACCCAAAGGAGCCCAATGCAGAGAAGTGCAAGTTTTGCTCCTGTTTTATCTACAAAGAAATTGTCAAAACAGCAGGTTTGGGAGAGTTGTCTGAAGGTTTACGAGCTCTTTTAAGTGTTTCAGCAGTTGTACCGGTATGAACAAGTACAACAGTACTACCTTCAAATCTTGAAATATAAGGACAAAATCAAATCTAGTAGTGGCAGACGTTTTTACTGTTTTAACTAAGTTGGTGGCAACATTTTACCTGTTTTATAGAAGTTGCTGAATTAAGTACACCTTCACCATAACAAATAATTTATTTTGATTCAACAATGTTATAGATCAGAAGTCTTTTAAGAACTTCCACTCTGTTTTTCATATGA
Organism: Pachyseris speciosa; assembly: GCA_016490735.1. NCBI lineage: Eukaryota > Metazoa > Cnidaria > Anthozoa > Scleractinia > Pachyseridae > Pachyseris > Pachyseris speciosa. Next base: position 1,326,722 of record JAEMWC010000053.1, on the reverse strand, counting down.
AAGGATTGTGAACATTAAAATATTGTTACTAAACTAGAAACGTGTGAAATATGATTTTTCAATTTAACATTGTACTTTCAGAAAATTGGAAAACTTGTATTTTCATATGTACTCGAGCAGATTATGTGAGCTCCTGCTGTCAGTGCATGTACAGACATACAATTAAGTCAAGAGAGCTGACCTCGATTTGACACTGTCTACCAAGGCTGTTTTAAAATAACAGGCAAAACAACACTGTTGACCACACACATACACCTCCCATGGGCCATTCACCTAAGCTGTGATTGTGACATGTCCAATGCAATTTACATAACATTTATAACAACTTGAACCTGCATTCAGCAGGACACCCTTGGAGAACGCTCCAGTTTCTGCTTAGTATAATAGAGGAGTTACTTTCCAGAAAACAAAGGATCAGAACTGAGAAATGTTGAAACGTTTGCTACTGTCTGCTTAATAATAAAGGGTGTCTGCCTAATTCAGGTTTGACTATAAAGTCAATGAAAGTTTTATAAACATACAATAAAATATCAACATATATAAAGTAACTCGATAATTAACATAGACTGCCTACAGAGTAAACTGTGGGACACCCAATCTGTTGTAATGGCCATATCTTGCTGTGAACCTCATAATCTCTACCTTTTTCGAATAATGCCATGTGGCAGGGTGATCTTGGTTGATGATAACCATGCTGTAAGAATAATCCTTTTCTCTTTTACACATAATTTCAACTTGCTCAAGACATTTTTTGTACTTGTTAGCAAATTCCAGCAGTAAGTCCCTCAAAGCAGCTCGAACGTGGAACTGAATTTCTTCCACGTGTTTACTATTTTTCACCAACAATCCGCCGCCCTCTTTTCAAAGCGAAGCAGCCTTGAAACACGCAAAAACTTCTAATGGCATGTGTCGCTGAAATTTTATTGTCCAAGGGGATAAACCATTGGGTCTTCATCTTAGTCTCCGTGAAATTGCTTTATTCCAGTGCACAACTGATCTGGATAACATTCGCGAAGGCTGTGCAAGATGATACTTGTAAGCATTCTCGGGTGGAAAAGTGTGTTTTTTAACGACTGCCCTAGTCAGCTGCATTAGTTCATCACCAATCTTTTCATTCATTCCCTTCTCAGAACGTCGCGATGTTCTAATAATCTCTTCTGCCACACTGTGAACTTTGACGACATAAGCTGCCATTTTGAAAATTCACCAGACTTTTTGTGCGTTGAACCGCTGAAATTTATATTGCAGGCAAAATCGCTGAAATGATCAGAAACAGCAACATGCCAGCTCGGCGTGACGTTTCCCTCCAAATTTTCCCGCCTAATTACTCACCGCCATCTACATCTGTTGTTGTTTTCGACTTAATCGCGCGCTCCCATTGCTTGAAACACTTGCTCTCTTCTCAAAAAGGCAAGCGCGATGCTCGTAGATTACGATCATCAACGATAAATGTGTTCCACTATTCCAGACTGAAATTTTGTGCTGTCATACCAGCATGAGGGGACAGAATTGTGTGTTAGACGGTTCAACTAAAACCGTAAACTGATTTAATTTGCAATGAACAAAGAATTTTTGTACATGCTTAAGACAACATTTCCACTCAAAATTCTACAATTAGATGTCATACAGTTCGAAGAAAACATAGCTAAAAATAAACGAAAGTCCCACAACTAAGGTCTGAAGGCAATTGCTGCCAAGAGTCAGCGTCCCCACAAGCTTAAC
>JAEMWC010000053.1:1300000-1317500 GCA_016490735.1 Pachyseris speciosa | reverse complement strand
ATCATATATTATATCGTTGCATTAAAACGCTATGATGATCCAAAATTGTTTTTTCATCTAACATGAAATCCAAGTACACACAGAAAAAAATAACACTACCATCAAGAGGTGCGATAGAGCTAGGATCCAAATCACCAAAAGTCATTTGCTGACTACCACTTCTATTGGCAGCTGTAAAACTTCCAATATGTTTTTTATTCCAATAGATTTTACTTGTGTTTGTTTTTGGAGAAGATAAATTATCCCAGTGAACAGACAAGCAGTGCCAAACATTTATTTGACCCAAATCATTTACTGAATAATCTGCTATTTTTCTGAAACTTTGTATAGATGCTGCTGGACCAAAATATACACAATTTGATTGATCAACACCACTTATAGCTAAATTTGAACCATTGTAATAGCTGACAAACTTATCATAACCTCCATTATCATGACCAAAAAGCCCATTTTTCCATGGATTTCCACCTGTATTTGAATTCAATTTATAAACAATGAAGATATTAACAACATCATTATTTAAATTGATTTGACTTATCATTCTCTGTGATCCATTAAAGTCTAAATAATAACGACCATTATGCTTATTAGCTTTGGTACAAACAGTGGGTCTTATGTTTAAAGTTGATTGTGTTGCATTATTTTCTTCATTCGAGAGATCGTACAATGTTTCAACTTTTCTGTCTGCATTAATATCTAAAAAATTATTATTCGCTCTGTCGATTTGATAAGTACATTTAGAGTATAATCTGATGAATTCAGAAACCCATAAATCCAAAAAACTATCTCTGACAATATCTGAAACTTGTGATTTGATTACAACATGATCAGAATCATTGCCTGCTTTTACATTAGTCAAATATTTGTTTCCAAGATCATAGTGACCATCTTGTGTTAATGTAAAACCAATTCCTTTATCACCTTTATCACCTTTAGGACCAATTGCACCAGCATCACCTCTATCACCTTTTGGGCCTCTTTCACCAGTTCTTGTATTATCTTGATTTTGTGGAGAATTAAAAACTCCCATATAATATTAATGTAGATTAATTCATAATTACTTCAAGTGTCAATGCTGTATCAAATGCTCCACTATTGGGATGTGAATAGTCAATTATAAAATAGCCTCTCGATAATGATTTATTGACGTTGACCGTTGTGATGTTTCTACTCATAGAAGAATGTCTGTATTCAAAAATTGTTGCTGGTAATGGTAATACTCCAGCGCCTTCATTCTTTTTCTTGAAGTAGAACATTCCGGGTTTTGTTCCTTGTAAAATATACATATTCTTAATATGAAAGTTATTGTTATGAATAACTAAAAATTCAGAGCCATTTATCAATACAGGCTTCAAAGCATTCTTATTATGTCCTTGTTTGGCTTTAACAAAGCAATTTAAATATTGTATTTGACCAATTATATTATTCCCATTCAAATTTAGATCACCTCCTAATTTCGGCTGGTAAAGAGCAAATCCACCTAGATCGAGAGCTGTTTCCATGATTACACCTGTAACGCTTGAACGAAATAGATTCAAACTATTATTATGAATTCTATAGCCATTCAGATTTAAATCACCGCCAAGTTTAGCCTCTTTTATTAAATATGTGTTCATATTAATATTATTTAGCATTGTCAATTCACCATTTTGACCGTCAAATAAGTTTGATGAATTATTAATCAAAGCATGTCCATTCAAATCTAAATCAGTTTGTAATTGTATTTTTTCATTCACGATTTTATAAGCTTCTGTGAAGTCGTAAACACTTGATGGAACGTCTGCTGCTTCAAAATCAATACCATATGCAACACAATGAACTTTGTACTTATTTGGATAAGTTGGGTTAGCATTAATATGAATCGTACAATATAAATATTCAGGTGGTGAACTTACTGAAGGTTTTTCAATCCATAATAAATATCTCGAATGATCTTCATTTCTGTTATCAAATTTTCTCCCTACAGTTTTATGAATTGTAATTCCACCAGTTGCACTGAATGTTACACTACTAAGATTCATTCCTTCATAATCAGGAAATAGCCATTCAAGAATAAATGGGTATTTTCCATCTTTTATTGTGTACATATTAAATCCAATTCTAGCTCTGTAAATATGATTAGCTTCTTTATTCAAGTCTATATCAATGACCTTTTTTGAAATCAAATGCGGTGACCGAGGTAAATTGACATATCCATTAAATTTCAAGCCATATTCAGTACTAACTTCATCGATATCATTCATCAAATATTTGAAAGAATTCTTTGGATGAGAGGGAGATGAAATATGACTTTTTTCTAATTGATCTAAATTTACGGCATCGGTTTTATTCGTTCCTTCTTTTAAGTTAATGATTTTATGCCCTGCAAGTTTTAAGTCTGCTGCCATCGCATTTGTTCCATTCAATAATAAAGCGTTTGCTCTAATAACTACTCCAGCTCGATTTAAAACTCTGAAGTTCACTGCATCAGTTTCATTCGATGGGTCAGCTAAATTCGTCACTCTATTTCCACTCATTGACAAATTTCCATACATTGCAGTCGAACCGTCTCGTCGAAGAAAATACTCGTCAGTATATCTTTTCGTCACTGCGTTGTCTAAATTTACGGGTGGAGCAAGATCAGTAATGGCATTGTTGTTCATATTTAGATTTTGTTGTGCAATCGTATCAAGTTTGGTTTGCAACCTCTGGTCCACATATTTTTTATTAACTGCATTTTCAGCTGGTGTACTATTATCAGCATCTTTTAAATCTTGAATTGCATATCCAGCCATGTTTAGATCACCTTCTGCTGGGTTGGTTCCATCCCTTTTTAAGCAGCTTGTAATTTGTGTGTCAACATAACTTTTGTTAACAGCATCTTGTGGGTTTGAGGGGTTATCCTGCAGGTTGAGGATTTTGTTTAATTTCATGTCAATATTACCACCAAATGCAACATTACCGTTTTCAATTTCATACGCTGGGTCATGGAGAAAGTAAGACAAATTGGTATGATAGCCATAGGCCCCATAAACGATAATATGTGTTTTGGTGTTAGGTGCTGGAGCTGTGCTGGAAAGTTCCACCTGTATTGTCGCTTGACCACCACTTCTTTTTTCTATCTGGAAAAGAATTTTAATATAACCATCAACGTGTGGAGTTCTAGTAAAAGCTTTTTGAAATGACAGTCCATTGTCACGCATGTTAATTGTTGGAAGGGTTAAACTGATTGCTGCACTTCTTGGGTCTGACGGTGAGTAAAACTCAGTAACAAATGTGTACCGTCCATTACTCAATGATGAAACATCAAAACGAATTTTGGATGCAAAGTTACCACTATGTGAAATGATGAAAGACAATGAGGACTTGTTTATGTGGTATGGTGATCTATCAAAATTCTCAATTTGAAGGTTTGTTGCATCACTAACTACAGAAGACTTGGATATATCTTTTAACAGAAAAGCGAATGGGTTGCGTTGAGCTCCTGATGCTGAAAAAACAAGGTCATCAACATACTTTTTGTTAACTGCGTTGCTTCTGGGGGTGTTATTGTCGACATCTTTTAAATTTTGAATTGTGTACCCATCCATGTCTAGATCGCCCTCAGCTGGGTCGGTTCCATCCCGTTTTAGACAGCTTGCAATTTGAGAGTCAACATAAGACTTGTTTGTGGCGTCTAATGTATCAACGGGATATTTCATGTTTTTGACAATATTACGTCCCATGTCCAGATCAGCAGCCATCGGGTTACTTCCATCCAATAGTAATGTGTTTGTCCTGATTCTTAGCATATTTTGTTGTACATAACCTAAATTAACCGCATCATAAGTACTAACTCGAGATGATGAACTAGGGAATGGTATACCACTGATTCTGTTGCCACTCATGTTCAGATTACCAGTCATTACAACACTTCCATCTTTTTTTACATATGGAGACATGTCAATATTTGGGGTATGATCATCAACATATTTTTTGTTAGCAGCATCTTTATCATCAGTTGGAGCCGCAAGATTTATAATTTTATGGTCATCAACATCAAGGTTTGCAGACATTTTATTGGTTCCATATACATCCAAAAAATTGATGTTCACATAGTTTCTGTTGACAGCATCATGAGGGTCTGATGGAATGTCATTAAGGTTCATGATTCTATTATTTTTCATGTCAATTTTACCACCAAAAGCAACATTTCATCATACACTGGGTCGTGAATATGTGATAAAATGATATCAGAAAATCCATAAACACCATAAACTATGACATGATGTTTGGCATTATTTGATAAATATGGTGAGATCAACAATAATTCCATTGATGTAGCTCCTTGACTTGTTTTTTCAATGAAAAATATTCTCTTAAGATAACCATCAACAAGATGAGTCTTTGGAAATGCTCTTTTTATTGAATCCTTTCTTTCAATTAAATTTGATGACAAAACATCATCATCAACTGTTGCATTGTATGGATTACCATCAGTATAAAACTCAACAACTAAAGTGTACTTTGAAACTTCCAATTGTGTCAGATGAAAACGAAGAACAGTTGTAAGACCAGCAGAAGGAATCACAAAAGACAATGGTTTTTTATTGATATTGTATGGGCTTTTATTATAGTCTTCTAATTGTAGATTATTCGCATTTCTGATAATGGTTGTTTTTGATATATCTTCAAGAAGAAATTTAAATGGATTTTCCCTTGTTCCTTCAATTGATAAAACAGAATCGTTTACGTATCTCATATTAACAGCATCTTTGTTAGAAGTTGGGTCTGCTACATTACTAATTTTTTTGTTTTCAATGTCATAATTACCATCTTGTGTTAATTTGAATCCATTTCCATTATCACCTTTGGGACCAACAGCTCCAGTAGCTCCTTGTGGACCAATTGCACCTGTATTACCTTTTGGACCTCTTTCACCTTTTTCACCTTTGGGACCAATTGGACCAGCTGGGCCTCTTTCACCAGTTCCAGTTTTAGTTTTATCTTGATTTTGTGGAGAATTAAAAACTCCCATATAATATTAGATTAGATAACACAGTGAAGTTTGATCTATCTATCAATTACCATTGTTGTCATTGTTGCCATTGTTATTTTTTTCACCTTTTGGAGGAATCATTTCATATATATTTGGATAAGGATTGTTGAATGTTGCCATATAATATTGGATTAGATTAAACTGCACCATAAAAATTTCTCTTGATTGTCTTCATCGGCTTGTCAACATAACAGAAGGAATATGGTTTCTTGGTTGCTTCAATGTATTTCTGCTTGTCTATTCCAAGTTCTTGTGCAATAATGTTTCTCTCTCTTGTGGATGGAAAATCATAAAGGCAGAAATGGCTGCAATTAAGTCTAACAGATTTTGGGCATCCATAGAATGATTGTGTGAGATATATGACAGAGCAGTTTTTGTGTCTCCCTTGAATGAAATAGCTTATGATTTGATCTTGTTTTTTATCAGTCACAAAATCATCAAACACAACCAATCGTTGTAAATCAGTGTCTTTAATCTGTTCAACAGGTGATATTTCATCTTGGCTGCATATCAATACAGGATATCCAACTTGCCTGCTTATTTCATCCATGACTTTCCGCAGATATTGATACTTGTCTTGATCCAAATTTTTTGCATAAAGATGTATCTGATCATAATAAACCAACGGTTCCATAATCAGATGCATGAACAATGTTGTCTTTCCAGATCCAGAATTACCAGCCAATAACATTCTAAATGTATCTTTAGGCATATACGGATACAACTGTCTGAATGAATTATTTGAATTCTGAACGATATCATAATTTGGAATTTCCATATGTTAATAGTTTAGATTAGTCTAACACAATTGTATATGGATATAGAACGAATGAAAAGGCTTCTTAAAAGTGGAATTGAAGCTGGAAACAAAACAAGAGAAGTTCGTGATGTTATCAAGACTTATGAATACAGAAAACAGGATGCATATGGTACAACATCAGAATTACTGAAACCCTCTATTGATGTCCAGAAGAGTGTGAAAGAAAGTGTCGACAAAAAACAGGATGAAGTTATTGAACAGCTGAAAAAAAATCAAAAAGCCTTGACATCTGGTTTTGAAGATCTTATGCTATTAAACACGTTACCTGAATCAGTACCTATGAAAACAACATTACCAATTGATTACAAACCTCAAATGATGACTGAAAAAGAAGCACCATATAAGTCAAATCTTGATAAAGGTTTTTCACTTGAGGATATTCAAACATTGATAATATAATTTAGCTCCTCCATCACAGATATTTAAATCATATATGGATGGAACAATCGATATTAATGAGTATGACAGAAATATTGGTGAAATAACCAAACATGTTGGAAGACAAAAAGCTCATCTATCAACAACCAAAAAGAATAGCGATAAAAATAAAGAACAAATTCATAAAATAACTCAAGAGATCAAATTATTGCAAAAGTACCGAAAAAGAATTGGCGCCGTTGAGGAAGGTGCACAAACTATTGGTTCAGGTATCAGAAAGAAAAAACGACAATCTGGAGCAGGTGTTTTTCATTATAATAATATTGGTGACTTGCTTTCACGTTTACAGTTACTTGGTGGGTCTATTTTTGCTGGTAATAACAGTATGAGTGTCAGAAATGAGTTTGTAAAGATATTGCACACATTAAACAGAATGGGCGTCATTGGAATCAAAGAGCTCAATAAAATAATGATGAAATATCTAATGTAAAAGTATATGACAGAAATTTCATTACGATTCAACAGTAAAAACAGAGACAAAATTGGTGTTAGTAAGAGTCATGATTTTGAAAAAAGATTCAATACACCTCTTAAATTAACGAATGATTTGAAATATGAAATGGCTGTGAATGTTATTAATATGACATACAGTTGGTACAACATCAGAGAATTTTTTGGGAATAATCAAATGAAATATAGCTATGACAAAGGTGTAAACTGGGAAACAATAACATTCGTTGACGGGATGTATTCATACGACGATATCAATAGTTACATTCATGAGTATATGAGAAAAAATAACCATGTACTGAATCCATCTGAAACAGACAAATCAAAATTCATGTATGGTATTAACATGTATTTCGTTTTGTCAACATATCGCATTTTGATTGAACTTGATGAAAACTATCGAGTGGATCTGAGAAATCTTGATTTCAGAAAACTTATCGGTTTCGATTCAAAATTAGTTTCAGCCACAGAATATGGAACAAATCTACCTGATATTACAAGAGGAGTAGATGAAATTTATATCAATTGTGATATGGTGATAGATAGCATTGTTGATGGAAATAGCACAAATACAATCGCAGTTATACCAGTCACAGATCTCGTCCGAAGTTTACCTTTCACTTACAAACCTCGTTTTCTTTCATGGAATCCTGTCTCAACACATACAATCAGCTCAATACGCTTTTATGTCACTGATTCTTCTAGACAACCAGTTGATTTAAATGGGATAGATTGGTATATTGAGTTATTCTTGAGAGGGACAGAATTATAAAACCTAATAGTATATGAAACGGTTTGAGTTTAAGAAATATGAACAACATGGTGAAGGTGCCATGACTGACATTATCAAAACAGCTGGAAAAAAAGCAGCAGAAAAAGCAGCCACAACAATTGGTGAACATGCTGGCAAAAAAGCTGGTGATAAAATAATAGAACTTTTAAAAAAGAGAAAAAGTGGAACTGAGAGTGTGAGCAAGAGTGGAAGTGGAACAATGGTAAAAAGAAAGAGAGGTCGACCACGTAAAATCAAATGAAAAACTGACTTTTATCTAACACAATAATATATGTCAAACTATCGTGACTCAAAATATATCGAGCGATATGAAGATGCGGTGTTCGAACTAGAGACAGCACTTAATACTGTAGTAGCAAATAATGCTCATCAGAGGAAAACAGGTTACCGTTTCGTTGTTGATAACAGTGGAGAGACTACACCATTTGACTGGTATAATGCCCGTTTTAATGTTATTTTCAAAGAAAATAAGCTTGCAGATGGAGCTGACATTGCTGCTGCAGATCGAAATGGTATTGTTAATTCAGTTCACGCTCTTATTAACACCATTAATGTAAAAATGAATGGTCTTGATGTTTATGAATGCCGTGATGCAAACCAAGCCACAAATATTAAGTCATTGCTTGAGTATTCACAGGGTTATGCTGTAAGTCAGGGAACCAATGAGTTCTTCTATCTTGACACCAGCAGAGGTGCTGAAAACAGAGTGGCACAAGCTGCTTATAACAAAGGATTCTCAGATCGTAAAGCTTTGCTTAATGATGGTGGTGAAATAAATGCAGAGATAGCATTGAACAGATACGGTTTTTTCAAGAGCTTTTGGGATGAACTCATGCCTAACTCAAAAGTAGAGGTGAACCTAACACTTGAGTGATGACAATTTGATTTGGCAAGCTACTGATGAATGTCGTGTGGTACTAACTAAATTCCAGCTAATTGTTCCTCGTATTATTTTCAATTCTGCGGGAAAGTCCTTATACATGAGCAAGTATCTTGACAACAGAAAGTGGACTTACATGAGAGAAATGGTTGAGAGAGGCAATTCAACAAGACAACAGACTGCCAATTTCCGTATTTCCACAGGAATAAACAAACCCAGGCATGTTTTTGTATTCATCATCAATGATGCCAATGATTCGTCTCAGACAGCCAATAAATTTCTCTATAACACATTCTCAGTTGCAAATAACCAAACTTTGACTGATTGTTATCTTGAAGTTGGCAATGGAAATGATTATCCAGAGGTACATTATAAACCCTCAACTGAACCAACAAGAGTATTTAGAGATGTTTTGAAATATGTTCAAGCTGTAAATGATTTCAGTGAAAGTACCCTTCTTAACAGGGGCAACTTCGGTACAATATTCCCTTTCATTTATTTTGATTTGACGAAACAGAAACAGGATATCAAAGATGGAATGACAAAACTGACTTTCAAATACACTTTGAGTGCTGCAACAAATGCTGATTACAGTGTGTATGCACTAGTCCTCTATGAGCAGGATATTGAGATGAGAAAGACTGATGGAAAATTAATTTTGAGATCTATGTAAATGGAATTATTAATTGGAAATAATTAATTAAATAAATTGAATAAATTAAATAAATTAAATAAATTAAATAATTAAATTAAATGATTGTTTGTATTAAATACAAATAGTGGAACAGAGAATTAACTCTGAAGTGTAAATTAAAGTGCTACTTAAACCCATGAATAACCCACTGGGCGTTAGCCCTAGTAAAGGGAAACAGGGAACCACACGAGGCAAAGAAAAAATCTTTTGACCTCGGTGGGAATCGAACCCACGACCTCCGGATTAGATCTACCGTTACTCTGCCGACTGAGCTACAAGGTCGCACAACATTCATATGTACCCTTACTTTCTCTTTGCCGCGATTCACCATCTAAAATCGTCCCCGACTTTCTGTGTGCGACCTTGTAGCTCAGTTGGCAGAGTAACGGTAGATCTAATCCGGAGGTCGTGGGTTCGATTCCCACCGAGGTCAAAAGATTTTTTCTTTGCCTCGTGTGGTTCCCTGTTTCCCTTTACTAGGGCTAACGCCCAGTGGGTTATTCATGGGTTTAAGTAGCACTTTAATTTACACTTCAGAGTTAATTCTCTATTCCACTATTTGTGTTCCTAGTGCTACGCGGCACAACATTCATATGTACCCTTACTTTTTCTTTGCCGCGATTCACCATCTAAAATCGTCCCCGACTTTCTCTGTGCGACCTTGTAGCTCAGTCGGCAGAGTAACAGTAGATCTAATCCGGAGGTCGTGGGTTCGATTCCCACCGAGGTCAAAAGATTTTTTCTTTGCCTCGTGTGGTTCCCTGTTTCCCTTTACTAGGGCTAACGCCCAGTGGGTTATTCATGGGTTTAAGTAGCACTTTAATTTATACTTCAGAGTTAATTCTCTGTTCCACTATTTGTGTTCCTAGTGCTACGCGGCACAACATTCATATGTACCCTTACTTTCTCTTTGCTGCGATTCACCATCTAAAATCGTCCCCGACTTTCTCTGTGCGACCTTGTAGCTCAGTCGGCAGAGTAACGGTAGATCTAATCCGGAGGTCGTGGGTTCGATTCCCACCGAGGTCAAAAGATTTTTTCTTTGCCTCGTGTGGGTTATTCATGGGTTTAAGTAGCACTTTAATTTATACTTCAGAGTTAATTCTCTGTTCCACTATTTGTGTTGCTAGTGCTACGCGGCACAACATTCATATGTATTAAATACAATTTAGTATAAACATATATTATATGACTACTTATCATCCTCATGGAGTGACACTTTCACAAGGTCAGAAACAAAAGGTAGCAAAAGCTTATGCAACAAATTCACCTGTAACAATAAGGTTGACGCATAGTGAATTGTCTGGAAATGATCAACTAATGTTGACTAAGAGACAAATCAATAAACTGATCAAATCAAATAGATCAGGAAAAGGTTCAGACATTAAGATATCAAAAAATCAAATCAGAAAAGCTGTTGTAGAAGGAGGTTCTCTTTCGTCCAGTCTTTTTTCACTTGGAACAAGACTATTGCCTTATGCAGGTAAAGCAGTAGCTAAAGCGGCTCCAGCATTGGCTACTGGTGCTCTGTCTTCATTAGCAAGTCTCGGTGTTGATAAACTATTTGGGAAGAAACAAAGTGGAGGATTTCTTATTCCTAATGCCAATTTATCCCAATTATTGAATGTAGGAAATTTATTGAATACGAGACAGATGGCAGATATTATTCAAAAAATGCAGTATGGTGGAGACGTTGTTATAAAACCAACAAAAACACAGATTGGAAATGGTATTGGAACAATACTCGCCAGTATTGGAATTCCTTTAGCCATAGAAGCAATTAGAAAATTAACTGGAAAAGGTTTGCATGTTGAAAGCAGCCGTCCAAGACGGTCATTACCAGTTCATGTTCCAGATTCCATTGCAATAAATAAAAATAAAAGTGGTGGAAAACATGCTATGATTCCATGGCAATCCCCTCCTGTTTTTGGTACATGGGATAACCCAATAGGCATGGGAATGAAAAAAAAAAAAAGAAAAACCAAAGGAGAAGGACTTCTACTGGGCAAAAACAGTCCATTCAATTCAATCCCCATACTAGGAACCATTTTGTAAATAAACCCTTATCCAACTTTGATTTAATCAATTGGGTTAAACAACTTGGAATAAAACATTTTAGAGGAGTATTTTCAAGAGACAATCTGCCAAACCTGATGAGAAACAATGAATGTGGAATAGTCAATCTCGACAGTCAGATTGGACCTGGTACTCACTGGGTATGTTATCGAATTGGTGATAGATACTGTGAATACTTCGACTCTTTCGGTTTGATGATGCCGACAGAAGTTCAAATATATATGTTGACAAGCGGTAAACAACTTGAATACTCTGGTGATGAGATACAAGAAAGGGATTCAGTCTTGTGTGGATATTGGTGTTTGTACTATCTTCTTGAGAGACAAAAAGGCAGATCTATTCTGGATACAATACACAATTCCAAATTCAATCCAGCAGATGTGAGTGTCAATCACAGATTCATTATAGATTACTTCGAAAATATCTAACCTATTGGTATATGAGATCATATTGTGTGAAACAGAAGAAGGTCACTGAATGTGTTCCAGGAAGTGAAAGATATCAGAAGACTAAAAATGGTCGAACTGTGATGAAATGTACTTGTGCTGAATGTGGAATCACAAAGACTAAATTTGTCAGAAATCGGGGAAACTAATTAGCCCGTCTGAAGGGGCGGGCATAGGATCAACATTATTAACAACTGGATTAGATTTGCTTGGTCATGCGGCTCCAATGATTGGTAAAAAGGCATTGCAAGCTGGAAGATATTACGCTTCAGAAGCTCTCAGAAATCCAAAAAATCAACAGTATTTAATTGACAAAGGACTTTCCCTAGCAAAGCCTGCTATTAGTTCAGTTGGAAAACAAGCATTATTTGATTTAAGTACAAAAATACGACCCAAACGCTCTGATAAGAGACAAACCCATAAAACAGATATTAAAGGCATTGATTATACTCGCGGTGGTGCTATTGATATTCATAAGGTTATTGGCAAGCTTCCTAAACCAAAAGCAGGTTGGACTCCAAGTAAGTATAAATATATGGGCCCTTATAATCCATTGGATGAACAACTGGAATATGATCCATTGACTGGAGAGGTGTTAAAATGGAATGTCCTACCTTACAATAAAGTAGATGAAATAGCAGCTTACCATGATATTTGTTATGATATGGGAAAAAATAAGGGTGATTGTGATAGAACAATGGTCGAGTCACTAGATCAAATACCATATGGTGAGATGCCAAAATGGGGTCAAACAGCCAGATTCTTAATTGACAAAAAACAGAAACTTGGTCTCGGCATTTCAAAAAACGGAAAAAGCCGTCGAGTGAAGAAAACTGGCAAGAAAAACTAGCTGATGAATTACATGCACCCATAAAACGAAATTTCACTCGGCGGCGTGTGATTGTAAATAAAATTGATGAAATATGGGCAAGTGATCTAGTTGAACTGCAACAGTTCAGTAAATGGAATAAAGGTTATCGATATCTTCTTATGGTTATTGATGTCTTCAGGAAATATGGTTGGATTGTCCCATTGAAGGATAAGAAAGGTGAATCTGTCACTGAAGCATTCAAATCAATATTCAAGGAAGGCAGAAAACCGCAGTATTTATGGGTCGACAAGGGAAAAGAGTTTTACAACAAACACTTGAAGGACTTGCTAGAGAAACATAGTGTACAGATGTACTCAACTGAGAATGAAGAGAAGTCATCAGTAGTTGAAAGATGGAATAGGACAATCAAGTCCAAAATGTGGAAGCAGTTCACTGTTCAAGGTAATACACAGTATTTAGACATGTTACCAAAATTAGTGAAACAGTATAATAATACCAAACATTCAAGCACAAAGATGACACCCGTTGAAGCATCTGATAAGAGGAATGAAGGAACTGTTTACTTCAATTTGCATGGTGATATGAAAACATTAAAACAGAAACCGAAATTCAAAATAGGTGACAAGGTCCGAATATCTAAGTATAAACGGAATGTGTTCGACAAGGGCTATACACCAAATTGGACTGAAGAAGTGTTTACAGTTGATAAGATCCAATACACTAATCAAATCACTTACAAACTAAAAGATCTTAGAGGAGAAGATATTGAAGGGAGTTTTTATGAAGCTGAATTATTGAAAGCCAGACAGGATGTATTCCGTATTGATAAAGTCATTCGCAGAGATTACAAGAAGAAACAAGCTTTGGTGAAGTGGAAGGGATATAGTGATGACTTCAACAGTTGGATACCGTTCAAGGATTTAAAAGACATATTATAAAGAGAAAATTATCTAACATATATGTAGAAGAAACTTCAGTATATATACTGTTATTCGCTATTATATGTAGCCAAAAATATGATTATTTCTGGCTATTATTTAAAAATAAAATAAATTACTATAATATACAAATGCAAAAATATTCCTACAATAATAAAGAATTGGATGTATCAATAGATTGCTATCTTGATGATAACAATGACATTTGGTTCAGAGGTAGAGACATAGCTTCTATTCTTGACTATAAAAATCCACAAAAAGCAATCAAGGATCATGTTTTATCTGATGACAGAATCTTAAGAGACCACAAAATCAGCATAAATTCACGATGTAACAAAACGTTACCTCGTGCTGAGGCCACTGATTCACGATGTAACAAAACGTTACCTCGTGCTGAGGCCACTGATTCACGATGTAACAAAACAGTCCCTCGTGCTGAGACCATTGAAAAAACTTTCAAATGTTTTTTTTATAAATGAATCAGGATTTTATTCACTAATACTGTCCTCTAAAAAACAGGAAGCAGCAAAATTTAAACATTGGGTTACATCTAAAGTGTTGCCATCAATCAGAAAACAGGGGTATTACAATCAGTTCAATGACAGAAATAATAACATGCTGATGATTGAAAGTGAAGATGATCTGCATTATAAGATTGTTTCATTCATCAGAAAGAAATATGAAGGTGCATTAATGGTGGCGGGATTAGGTGAAAATCAAATAAGCTCAAACATGCGAATCAGAAGTTATAAGAAAGGATATATGGCTGGACAGTGTGATTTAATGCTGATGAATCCCACTAGAAAATACAATGCTCTTTGTCTTGAATTTAAAAGCCCAACAGGTGTGTATAAAGTGTCAGACGAACAGTCTGATATGAAGCTAATGTATGAGAAAAACAAATGCAGATACATCATGAGCAATAGTTTCGAAGACTTGATTCATGAAATAACTAAACACTTGGAAGAAAGCAAATTATACTTATCAAGAAGAGAAAAATAACATATTTAAAAATAAAATATAGTATATATATTATATGGAAAATAAAAATGTTAAAAGAGGTCGTGGAAGGACGAAAGTATTCACCGCAGAAGAACGGAAGAATCATAAAACATCGTACATGCTAAATAAAGAATGGTACTGTAACATATGTAAGACAGGACGTAACTACACAATGGCAGGGAAATCTTGTCATATTAAAACAAAAAAACATCAAAAAAATATTCTTCAATAATTACAATTCAAAAGGATCCAGTAATTGGATCAATTGAATTCTCAACCATATTTAAACGCAGACGGAAATGTTTTAAAGAAATAATAACTATAGATATATCATAAATGGAAAAAATTATCGAAACTAGTAGTAATATGGACAAGAAAAGTCTCAAAAAATTGAGCAAATCTAAGCTAATCGAGTTGTTGTTGAAGCAACAGAAACCAAAAATTATTATAGTTGATGACACAAAACCAAGAACAAGACCAATTCCTGCACCTAGGACTGTCAGGCCGATTCCCGCCCCAAGGACGAAAAGACCAACTGTGAAAGAATTGGTTGATTACTTCGAAAGAAAAAGATTACCAGCACCACCAAAAGAATGGTTGGAAGAAATAGAACAATTGAAAAAGAGACCGATCCCAGCACCGAGAACCAAAAAGGTAGTTCAAAAACCAACACCTACACCCAGGACTAAGATTATACAAACAGAGAAAGCTCTAAAGGGCTTCACTGAGTCTTATGAAATCAGTATAAAAAATAACAAAGACCTGCTTGCGCAACTGCAAAACACAAGAAAGGCTGTTGCATATAATATTATAAAATTGTTGAATGAAATTAAAGGTCTCAAATTTGTTGAAACACTCAAGGTAACATTTGCAAAAATGACTGACGGAGAAATAGAATACAAAACCGCATATTTCAACAGTGTAGCTCAAACAATTGTGAATAATCTGGAAGTAACTGAATCACTACAGTTGTCAAAAGACCAAATAATGAATAAGATTGCAGTTTGGGTATCTGAAGGTTCAGGTTGGACTGTTGATTCAGTTGATAGTCATTATCTTAATATTGTGAAATATCAACCGATGAGAGGCTCCTCATACATAAAACTGTCAGCAGAATTACGAAATAAAAAAGGTTTAATTAACTTGAAAAATGAGGACAATGAATGCTTCCGATGGTGCCACATCAGACACCTGAACCCACAAGACAAAGATCCACAGAGGATTAAAAAAGTTGACAAAAAATACATTGAAAAATTGGATTACACTGGTATTGAATTTCCAGTAACTAACAAACAGTACAACAAAATAGAAAAACAAAATGAGATCAACATCAATGTATTCGGTTATGAGGAGAAACAACCTTATCCAATACATGTATCAAAAGAGAAATATGCAGACTGCTTGAATCTGCTTCTAATAACTGAAAATGAAAACAAGCATTATGTGCTAATCAAAGATTTCAATAAGTTTATGTACAATCAAACAAAGCACAAAGAAAGAAAACACTTTTGTATGCACTGTCTTCAATGCTTCAGCTCTGAAAGGGTTCTGAATGATCACAAGGACAACTGCATGCAAGGAAATGGCACACAGGCAATAAAAATGCCAAACAAAGATAACAACATACTGAAATTCAACAACTTTCATAAACAACAGCAGGTACCATTTGTGATCTATGCTGATTTTGAGGCCATCACTGAAAAAATACACGGTTGCCAACCCAACAGTGATAAATCATATACAGAGGCTTATCAGAAGCATACTGACTGTGGCTACGGCTATAAAGTAGTTTGTTGTTATGATGATAAATACAGCAAACCAGCAGTAATATACAGGGGTGAAAAGGCTGTGTACAAATGTATGGAAGCTATGCTGGAGGAAGTCAAATATTGCAAGAATGTTGTGAAAAAAATTTTAACAAACCATTGAAAATGACTAAAGATGATGAAGAGAAATTCCAAAAAGCCAACGTTTGTCACATTTGTGATAAAAAATACACTGACAAAGATATCCGAGTTCGAGATCATTGTCATATTACCGGCAAGTACAGAGGTTCTGCTCACCAAGATTGTAATCTGAAACTCAGAGTGAACCCAGATGAAATAAAGATACCAGTCATATTTCACAATCTAAGAGGCTATGATAGTCATTTTATTATGCAGGAGATTGGAGCCATTGTTAAGAAGCACACTTACAAAAACAAGAAAGGTGAAGACTGTCAAATGAATATCAATGCTATCCCAAATAACATGGAGAAGTATATGGCTTTCGTGCTTGGCAATCACTTGACATTCATTGATAGTTTCCAGTTCATGAGCTCTAGTTTGGAAAAACTTGTAGGCAATCTACCAAAAGAAGCCTTAAAATACACCTCACAAGAGTTCAAGGGAAAGGATCTTAATTTGATGGCGCAAACAGGTGTTTATCCTTATGACTATATGGATAGTTTCGATAAATTTAACCAAAAGCTGCCGTCAAAAGAAGAATTCTACATTATATTGAGTGATGAGCATATATCAGATGAAGACTATGCGCATGCTCAAAATGTGTGGAATACATTCTCAATGAAAAATATGGGCGATTATCATGACCTGTACCTTAAAACAGATGTACTCCTACTGGCTGATGTATTTGAAAACTTCAGAAAAACATGCCTTGAGTACTACAAACTGGACCCGTGTCACTATTTCACATCTCCAGTGCTATCTTGGGATGCTATGTTAAAGATGACAAATATCAAACTGGAATTAATGACTGACATTGATATGTTCCAGTTCATTGAAAAGGGTATGCGAGGTGGTATCAGCTATATAGCCAACCGTTACGGCAAAGCAAATAACAAGTACATGAAAGATTACGACGAGAAGGCGCCCTCGAAGTACATAATGTATCTTGATGCTAATAATTTGTATGGTTGGGCTATGAGTCAATATTTACCAACAGGCGGATTCAGATGGATGACACAAAAACAGATCAATAATTTAGACCTGGCTAAGTATAAAGAAGACAGCAACAAAGGTTTGATACTTGAAGTTGATTTAGAATACCCCCAAGAGTTACATGATCTTCACAATGACTATCCACTTGGACCGGAAAAGGTCAAAGTGACTGGGG